>CAKNXH010042717.1:0-15183 GCA_932178445.1 Andricus quercusramuli
CATATATCATGGCACAGATATGAATGAAGAAGAATTAGCAATATTTTGTTCCATGTATATTATGCTATGTATTGTAATTATATTAAGTTACCATGACTAAAAAAAAATCCAAGAAGACTTCAATTTTTTTAACTCAAAATTAATACAGATTTTCAAATAATGTAATCATTTAGACAAATTTTGTCCATTTTATCAATTAAATACTCAGATACAATTCTTCGTTAATACTATTTTAAAAAAGAATGTAGACAAAACTCTACATTTTGACTTTTGAAAAAAGTATCAAAACTTGACTATATTTTCATAAACAAATCAATTCTTAAGTTTAGACAATTAGCTACAGTTTCGAAATTTTATTAAAAATTGATATAATATCCCATGTAACTGTGATAATATCCTGACTGGATATGGCGGATATGATGATACACGACTGTTAATTTTTAATTATAGTTTGGAATGTTTTTCATTCATATTTTCGATATTATAAAGATTTTAAAAGTATCTTAATTTTTTAGACTCAAAATAAACATTGCTTCATAACTTTAAGAAACTTTCAACTGCAAGTTAAGAAAAAAATGCAAAAATGATTTTGTTTCTTCAATCTAAATCAATTTAATTTCTATATTTGCCTTCTTGATACTAAATTAATTCTTAAAAATGTGAATCATTTTAATTTATTCTATTTTATTTCTGGAATGAGACTTTATATCTGAGTTATTTTTGAAACCCTTCTTCTTGTAAATAAATGTTCTTGATTTTCGAACAATAATTTTATGAGTCACATCTTCCTTACGAAAATGAAGAATTTCGGTAAATTTTTAAATTTCAGGAATGAGAAATATGTACGCTCATTTTTAAAAACCTTCTTTGCTTTAAAAGTCATTTTTACATTGATGACTCAACATTTTATAATAATTGTTGGAACTTCTTTTTTTATTAATTTTTACATATTATATTACTATTATACTATTATATGTATACTAATTAATTAAATTAATTAAAATAATAAATAATTATATAAAATTATTATTACTATTATATGTAATATAATATTATTATATTATATTACATAGTATATTATGCACCTAGGGGGAGAAAAAGTGCCTCTCCTCCTTGGCGCATACGATATTTTTTATAACAAATGGATGATTTCAGACATTTCTCGAAATACAGTCATGATTTCAGTTCATATTAGATTTTGTATGATGAAGCATGAAATTAATGTTAACCTAATTTATGGTAATTTTAGAAGTGATTTATTTATGGTAACTTACCATAAATTGATCAAAATTCAATTTTAAAATATTTATAAATTCGCGGAAACTTATGGAAATTTTCAGACATTTATGGTACTTTTGAGGTAAATATGGTTACTTGTCATAAATTACCCGAAATTAATTTTTTTCAATTTCCATAAATTTCCGCAAATTTATGAAAAATTTCCGTAATTTTACAGGTAAATATCGTAAATTATCATAAATTACCCAAAATTCATTTTCAAATATTTCGATAAATTTCCGGAAATTAATGAAAAATTTTGCTCATTTATGGTACTTTTACAGATATATATGGTAACTTTCCATAAATAACCGCAAAATTCTTTCATCTGCAACTAAATTTTCCACACAGTTTTTACGGTGAGTGGGCAGATAATCATAAAATGCATGTCTCATAAAAAATTATTTAAACTTTTCTACATTCAAAATAAATGTTTCCTTTTGATTCTGTAAAAATTTGGCCTGCAAATTAAGGAAAAATGTAGAAACTATTTTGTCTCTTGAAATAAAATCATTATAATTTCTGTAATCGCTTGGAAAAAGCAAAATATTTTTTTTATGACACATGCATGATTTCAGCCCTTTTCGAGGCCCACGAAGCGGGGCTAAAGCTCTACTTTTCATTCCCTAGGGACTGAAAAGTGACGTCACACGTGAATAATGAAAATTATGCATCTATGAGCTCGCATTTTACGATTATCAGCCCACTCACCGTAAAAACTGGGAGGAAATTTTGGTTGCAGATAATAGAATTTTATGATTATTTATGGAAAGTTACCATATATAACTAATCAAGTTGCCGTAAATTACCGAAATTTTTCATAAATTTCCGGAAATTTATGGAAATTTTTTTAATGAATTTTGGGTAATTTAGTGTAAGTTGCAATATTTACCTGTAAAATTATCAGAAATGATCGAAAATTTGCATAAATTTATGAAAATTAGTTTTGGGTAATTTATGGTCAGTTACCATATTTACTTGTAACATTACCATAAATGACCGAAAATTTTCATAAATTTCCGGAAATTTCTAAAAATGAATTTATACACATATTTATAGACACACAAATGTATAGACATTGTCTAAATTGAATTTTGGGCAATTTATGGTAAGTTACCATAAATCACCTCTAAAATTTAAGTAAATTACCAAACATTTCCGGCAATTTTTTCATTGAATTTTGGATAATTTGGAATAAGTTAACATATTGCATGCACCTTCACGGAAAATCTAATATGGACTGAAATCATGACTGTATTTCGAAAAATGTCTGAAATCATCCATTTGTTATAAAAAATATCGTATGCGCCAAGGGGGCGAGGCACTTTTCCTCCCCCTAGGTGCATAATATGCTATTTAAATACTGAATTAGTCCCTCTTTTCAGTACAGACAATGTCCCAAATATTATAAATGAGTTTCACAAAATGTTAATTTGAAGCTTATGATAATAAAGGCCTCATTGACTCTATGTGATGAAAAATAGTGTACAAAGGGCACTTTTTTCGCGCCCATAGGGCACTTTTTCGCACTAAAGGGTACCTTTTTTGCAAAAATCAAGTACTGTAACGATGATATTAAAGGCCGTAGATTTTTTATATAGGTAATTATTTTTCTATTTTGTAAAATGAATTGTTGAGGTAGCTTCAAAAAATATTCATGAAAATACCTAAGAAGAATTAAAATGCATTTTGTTGACAATTTGTCTTTTATAGTGGAAAAGTGCTCTTCATTCATTGAAAATTCAATTATTTGGTTGAAATTTCAATTGTTTTGTACTAAGCTCTTCTTTTTGGCTCGAAAATTCTACGTTGTGGATGAAATTTTTTTTCTTATTGACTAAAAAATCCTTCTTGGTTGAAAATTCGACTCTTGCTAAACATTTGTCTTTGTGATTTGAAAATTCATCTCTTTTTGGTAGAAAGTTAATCTTTTTTGTTAGAAACAATTTTTCAGACAATTATTAATCAATGCACATGCAAAGGACTTTCCAATAATATTATTACTGAATTATAAGTAATTCTCCTTAACATTATTATGTAAAAAGAAAATTTTTTTATTTCTTAAATTATAATTATATCATTTTTTTTAGTAAGAAAGGGATCGTAGATAAACTGCGTTACCAATTTGAGGGGATAGGGGCGATGGAAGTAACGTTAAGAACTTAGATGACATTTAGTACATTTTCTGATAATAAAATTTGAAGAATTCTTCTTTTTTCAATTGCAAATTTAACAAATTAAAAACTCTTCAGTTTTTGAGATTCATAATTCAAAGTTCTACAATTTTGAAAAGTTACAATTCAAGGCTCTTTAATTTTAAAGATGCAAAAATGGAACATTTTGAAGATAAAAAGTAAAGCTTTCAATTCTCAATCTTCCACACTGAAGAAATTGCAAACGTTAAACATAAAATGTACAGTATTTTCAATCGTAAAACCCAAAAATTTTGCAATGAAAATATTTAAAAAATGAACAATTTTGAATTAAATACGTTCCACATTAAACAATTTTAGTTTAAATTAAATTTAAAAACCCGGACAATATTTCGAATGTCATGAAAAGGAACTGTGTTTTTAAATCCTGAGCTCTCACAATTGAAAATTTGTAAACAATAAGAAAATTCTCACTAATAAGAAACAGAACTTTGGTTAAAAATTCTAGTATTAGGTTGAAAATTTTATTATTTTGTTGAAAATGGAATTATTCGATTAAAAAGACATTTCGTTTTGTCAGAAATTTAGCTACTTGGTTAAAAGTTGAACTAATTTGTTACAAATTAATTTTTGGGGCTGTAAAGTCATCTCCTTGATAGAAAAATTAACTATTCCATTTTTAGAAAATTAATCTCCTGGGTTTAATAATCATCTTTTGGGTTGAACACTTTTGTTAAAAAGTCATTTTTTTACGATTCATCATTTTAGTTGAAAATTCAGCCCTTTTGTTAAACTATTTTGTTAAAAAATCGTCTTTTTTTGTTGACAATTAATTTTTTAACTAACAGTGTCACTTTTTTTTATCGAAAATCTCTTCAAATTGAAAATTCGCGTGAATATTTTGTTCAAAATTGGTCTTTTTCGACAAGTCATCTTCTTGGTTGAAAATTCATCTTCTTGGATTAAAAATGTAACTGTTTGACGATTCAACACTTTGTTAAAAAATTTAACTATTCGGTTGAAAATTAACTTTATAGTAGAAAATTAATTGTTTTTTTTTAATCACATTTTCGGACTAAAAATTCAACCTTTTTGCAGATTAATGTAAAACTATATATAATAAAAGTCTTTTTTGCTTTGAAATGCAACAATTTTGTTAAAAATTAATGTACTTTGTTGAAAATTCATTTTTTTTTGTGTAGAACATAATTCTACTTGCTGGAAAATTCATATTTTTGGTTCAAAATTTAACTATTTGGTTTAAAATTTATATTTTTTAGTTGAAAATTCAACTACTTGATTGCAAGTTGAACTAGATTGTTAAAAATTGATATTTTCTTAAGATTCACCACCTTACTTGAAAATTTATGTAACTATTCCCCTTTTAGAAAATAATTTTTTTGAGATTCATAATTTCAATTCAAAATTAGTTTATTTATTTTTTTTATAATTAATGTTTATAGCTAACAACGTAACTTTTCCATTCTCGGTTGAAAGTTAATATTTTCATTGAAAATTCATCTTTTTAAATAAAAGTGCATCCTTTTTGGTTAAAAATTTAATAATTTGTCTAAATTTTGTTAAAAATTAATCTTTTTTAGCTGAAAATTTAACTACTTGGTTAAAAGTTGAACTAGTTTGTTAAAACTTTACATTTTTTAGGGTTTACTTCTTTTATTTAAAATTGTACGTTTTTGTTGAAAATTCGGTTTTGTTTTGCTTAAAACTAAATTTTTTCATCCTCGAATTTCACTATTCCATTCTTTGTCAGAAATTTATCCTTAAATGTAAAATTCAACTTTTTGTTAGAAAACTCATGTATGTTGTTTAAAATTCTTCTTTTTAGTTAAAAAATTAATTTTTTTTGTTGAAAATTCAATAAACATATTTTTTGACTTGAAATCTTAGGAGCTTGCAGTGAATTCAATAGGTTTTTTGTAAATTTTGTAGCGTTGTTTATGGACGACCCCAAAGTTATAACCCAGTGGGTACAAATTTCAAAGAAGACGTTTTTGACCTCAATGTCCAAAAAAGGTTTTCATGACGTCCTAAAAACCTCTGTGCCCACTGGTAAAATAATGATTAGGACTTGAAATTAGTGCGACAATAAAAATTCGAGTCATTTTTTTTCGAAATTCCATCAACTTTTCAGGTTTTCTAGAACTTTTTCAAAATTCCATAACTTCTCCAGGTCTTTTGGCAACCCTGGAGTTGCAATTTAAAATTGCTAAAGTTTGAATGTCTTCAATTTAAACTTGCTTATTAAAGTCGAATATCTACCAATCTAAAATGATTTCATTGCTATCGTTATAAATTCAAAATTATAATTTAATTCCAAAGAATTTCAATTTCGAATTATTAAGTTTTGTCCGCCTTAAACTTCAAATAGCCAAAACATTAATACACAATTTAAAGAAATTTAAAGTGGAACCGTTTTGAACCATTTAAATTTGAAATAAAGACTTTTGATACTTGAATTAAAAAATTTGTTAATCATTAAGGCTTTCGCTCTGATATTTCACAATTTGAAACGACTTACATCTATACCCCAACTTATTCTGCTAAACTTATATATCGTTACATTTTTCACATTCACAATTTAAAATTATTCATGTTTAATAATTTTTTAAATGAAATTAAAGTCCAATTGAGGAAAATTAATGAATTATTAATTATTTAAATAATTAATTATTTGATGAATTAATTGAATTATGTGACTTTATATTTATGTTAGTATTATTTTCCAAAGTGCCTCACACTTCTTACAAATTTAAAATGAACATTCATCTTTTGTAACGTCAATGTACTTTTCTCAACCTAAAAAAATATTTACACAATGAAATGGAAATTTCTGTGAAGCTAAAAATACGAGACTCGTCGCTAGCGTTCTTTTGTTATCATCACGGTTATCATGTATGCAATGTCAGACTGCGCCAGATCTCAAAATATTATCAAAATATTATATACTGCGCTCCTTTTCGAAGTTCAAAAATCTAACCTCGAGTTTTTAATGATAAGGTTTATTAACATCCAGAGAAGCAGTTTGTCTAAATTATCAAATTTTATTTTAACAGAAATTTTTAAATACAAAATTTTTGGTTATATTTTCAAATTCTGACGTTACATCTGATAACAAATGAACACAAGTGATAATCTCCGAATTTTATAGCTTCATAAAAATTTATATAAACATTTTGCATGACTCATCACTTATGCAATATGTATTCGTGTTCTGGGTCTGGAATAGAATTTTCTATTGATTTTAGGATATTTACACACTTTTAGGAAGAATTTTCTAGGTCTGACAATGAGTTCAAGGCAATATTTCAAAATTATGACTTTCATTGAAAAAAGTTTGACTTTCAAGAGAAATATTGACGCATACATATTCAAACGGTCGTTTGAAAACTTACCTAAATTTCCACGTGGAGTGTTCTAATTCACTTTTTCCATTATTTCAAGAATCGGCAATTTTTTTTTTTTTTTGAACATTTGAAACTGAAAATATTGATTCTTACCTTAGACGGGTGGGCAAAATCGAGCAAAATTTGAACTTTGTTTACCATACAGTTAATCAATTCCACATCTGACAAAAAGCAACTGTTTGTAAATGTACCGAAAATAAAATTTCCAATTCCAGATGCCTCCCGAAATATGCATATTCTTTTTTTCCAGAAATCTGAAAAAGAATACAGGGTCAACTTTTCATACTTTTTTATTTCCTAATAAAAAAGACAAAAAATTTGACCATACAAAATTTAAAGAAAAAAGCGTTGGCGATATTTACTCTATGTAAAAACTTGGACTAGTTTACACAAAGGTCTATAATTATATTTTAACAGGAAAGTGCAATATATAATATAGTAATATAATATGAAACTTACCTTTCCACACTCAAAATCTTGATCTGATTGTAGAGGCAGAAATGAGGAAAAACAAAAATTTAAAGTGAAATTAATATACTGGAAACATGAGAATTAGAACATTCGAACTACTGTCGTCGGCAGTCAAGTTAAAACTGAAAGAGAACGCACAGGTGTCATAAATTCCACCGATTTCCGTAAGCTTAACACTTTCAGAGTGCGACGTATCTGCTGACACTGCATGAAGAAAAATGTTTGGAGAGTAGAAACTTATCCGACTGATAAAATTATCATTTGAAGGAAGGTGTGAATAAATTTTGTGTATTAATTTAATGAACTAAATTCGATTCGAGAAATTATTAACGATGCGAGCCTGAAATTTAATTTGTGTACTTAATTTAAAAATATTATAGAAGAAGTAACAAAATGTGTTTCTATCTGAAAGTATTGACTCAAAACTTTTATTCACATTCAGACTTAAACGGCAACAGAATTTATAATATCTCACTTTCCTTCCCTTTTCGTATTTACTTTCACATTTTCTTCAGACTTTTTCACATTCAAAAACCCGGTTGTATTTGAAAAGTATTTCGCATTCGCTTCGTTCACTTTTTTTTCTGCTGCTTGTGGATTGACTATTTCTAAACCTTGAAGAGGGGTAAAAGCAACACTTGAAGCAGTTCCGGAAACCTGTTTTTTAACAGTAGTGCTGCCACCCCATTGTTGCTGTTTTTGCAAATTCTTCTGCAGAGTTTTCGAAATTCGGACTTTGGTCTTCTCATCAACCTGGGGTAATCGGATCCGACCTGTTCCTGCTTTTCCGATTGTTCCTCTCGAATATCCAAGATCCTCTTGATACGCATCCGACTCGATCTGAAACAATGAAAAAACATAAAACGTTTTTACAAAAATAGAGAAACATTCGAACACTGATTCTATATACTTTCAAAGTGTGTTCTTGTAAATTCGAGTCTTTTTAGGGACCGTGTATAAATTACGTAACGGATTAGAGGCCCTCTCTAAACGAACCATAACAAAATATTTTACCCCCCCCCCCCCACACCCCTCTTAATTTACGTAATTCATGGTTTCCAGGTATAATAAGATATGGGCCTTGAAAGTAACGGAAATTTGTTGTATTTAAGATAATCCATTCTTTCCAGGTGAAGACTTATACGTATAAATATTTATACATATAAATATTTATGCATATAAATATTTATAAATATGAATATTTAGGCATATATAAAAAATATTTACGAAAGATATATATAGCATTCAAAGATTAAGCAATTTAGGCCTTTAGGACTAATTTCAGCCCTAATATAGTTAGGATAAGGTTTTTATTGTTCACTATTGCTTGACGGGTGATTCTCATATGTACATATGAAAATGTCAATTGTTAATTATAATAATTGAATTACAATAATTTGATATTCAACCTAAAAAAGATGAATTCTCAACAAAAAAGTGTAATAGTTAATATTTCAACCAACAAAATTAAATTTCATCAAATAAAAAATTAATTTTAAAATCAAAAATACGAATTTTGGACAAATAAATATTTTTCAGTCATGAAAGAAAAAAAAAGTTCACCTATATCGTTGAACCTTCACGCCAAAGAGATAAAACTTCATTTAAAAAAATGAATTTTAACAATATAGTTCAACTTTTACCTACGCAGTTGAATTTTCAACTAAAAATATGAATCTTCAACAACAAAAATTATTTCTTAACAAAGTAGATCAACCAAAATTTTCAAACAAAATAGTTGAATTCTCAAGCAAAGAAGATTAATTATCAACCAAACAGTTCCATTTTTATTCAAGAAAGATGACATTTCTACTAAAATAAATGAATTTTCAAATCAAAAATACAAATTTTCAATTAAAAAAAAGTTAAATTTGTATTCAAAAAAGATTTTAGTTTGACTTTTCAACATCAAAATATGAGTTTTGAACAAGAAGTAAATGTTCTACGAAGATTCTTAAATTTTGAACCAAAAAATAAGAATTTTCAACAAAACAATTAAATTTTCAACCAAAAAGGACGACTTGTTCATTAAAAAGACGAATTTTTAAAAAATTAATTGAATTTTCATTCAAAAAAGGTTTCAGTAGACTTTTCAACAACCAAATATGATATTTCAACAACAACAAAAAACGAATTATCAACAAAATTGTGGACTTTTCAAGCAAACAATAAAATGTATAACTAAAAAAATAACCTTCAGGCGAAAGCAGCTTAAAAAAAAGAAATAGAATTAGAAATACCAGGCAAATAAATGACCAACAAGAATATTATATCAAGGTTACAGCAAAACTTCATTTTAAAAATGCCCTAATTTTTCCCTGACCAATTTTTTATTTTCACTGACCATCAATATTTAAATACCGAAATCTTAAACTTGTAAAATTTTTAACCTAGAATCATTTATGAACAGAATAAAACAATTTCAAATGAAAATTAAAAAATACCAAATTCATTATACTTGACAGTTATTTAAAGTTACAGAAATTCTCTGACTTTTGCAAGATTTTTTCGTCTAAGTCCCTGACTTTTCGCTGACCCATAAAATTCCCTGACTTTTTTTTTTAATTGTTGTTGGCTATGTTCGTTTTTCGCTCACCAGGTTTTTTTAGCGCGTAAAGTTGAATCCATATTAATTTTCTGTAAAATTACTGCGAATTATTTGTTTCATTTGCGCATTTCCAAAAATTACATAAATGAAGGAAATACCTCTCGACCCCCCCTTCTGTAGCAAAATCTCGCGACCCCCGCCCCGCCCCTGATCTTTTACGCAATTTAAGTACGATTCCTTAAATGTTACCATAATTTCAAAATTATAATTTATAATTTTAATATTCGCATTAAAATAAAAAATAAACCTTCTACCCTCCAACAATATTTTATCTGAAATATTATTGTGGTTAATGCAACCGCGATTTCAGTGCTCGGACTCACTTGAAAGATCAAAAATAGTATCATATTATTATTTTTTATCTATAAAGAAAACCATGATTATTTTTCTTTTTTTTCAACGTTAACCCGTGCTTCCGGACTTTTGATATTAACATGGGGTTTTAAGTGGGAGAAGCTCAGCTTTCAAACAAATCGAAAAAATAAGTACACTTAACTCCCGATATAATACCGGTTTAGGGCCGCATAAATAATTTCTGTTGGATTTGGACGCATGGCGCAACCTGATGTAACTAACGCGCTGAGAGTGCGGCCCTCATGCTGTTTGTCACGCTTGACTGAGCACAGCCTCTCTTACGGTATCACGGATCCTCTCATCACGAAACTGCGGAGGCCATCAGTTCTAGAAATATCGTAATTCGGGGGGTCTTATGTCGGGATTTGAGTGTTCTTGTTATAAACTTCTTGTGAATTAAAGTACATTCACCTCTTGAGGAATTGTCAAGAAATAATTTCCACTCAATAACTTCCAATTTGGACCCCAAATACCCTTTTATTGTGCCTGGAAAATGCCCCAAAAAATGCAAAATAGCAGCTTTCTATCAAATTCATTCTAAAAGACGGTATTTTTTGGAAGTTTTTCAACATTAATTATTTTAAATCGATAAGTGACCAGTTAACAAGTATTTTTTAAATGATATTGAATTGTTTAAACAATTATGATTTATTTAAACTAATTTTTTCCTCCTATAAGTCGTGAAAAGTTATTATCTTTCGGGATAAATGATATAACGTTGATGGATACTGAGAGTATTACTTCTTTTTCAACATATTTGGTAATTATTTTTTAAAAAATTCAGATATTTAAACAATTTTTTCTCCTTAAAATCGTAAAAAGTTATTATTTTCTGGAATGATTGATGACAAAATTACGAATGGTGAGAGAAATATATTTTAAAGAATATTTAGTAATTATTTAAACCATTTTCATTTGTTTAAACAATTATTGTTTCCCCTGTAAAATGTGAAGTTACTTTCTGGAATTAATGACACAATTAACAACTAGAACCATGAATCTCCAACTAGAATAATTTAACTTTCAACCAAAAAGATTAATTTTCAACTAAAAAGATGAATTTTTAACTAAAACGATGGAATATTCAAGTGGAATAGTTACATTTTCAGTTAGAACATTAATTTGTAACCCAAAAAAACAACGAATTTTCAACAAAATAGCTCTGTTTTTCAATCAAAAAGATGAATTTTCAATTTAAATTAATCTTCACCAGAAAAATAATAATTTTTAACAAAAGTGTTTAACTTTTAACTAAGCAATTAAATTTTCATTCCAAAAAATATGAATTCTGAACGAAAAATGTAGTGGCTGATATTTCAACCAGAAAAGATTTTAATTTTTAATCAAAAACAGATAAATTCAACAAAGGCGACTTTCCAACATGCGTGGAATTTTCAACTAAGAAAGAATTTTTAATAATAGATTTAATGCTTTGACAATGATTCATTATAATAAATTAAAAGGAGGTGTGAGAGAGTGGGGGAGAAAGAAGCAAACTGTTGAATTTTCAACCAGATACTTGAATTTTCAACTAAAAACGATCAATTTTCAACCACAAAGAGAATAGTTAAATTTTCCGTTAAAAAATTAATTTTAGACAAAGAAACTCATTTTTAACAAAATAGTTATATACAGTAATATAAAGCTACTTTTGCAAATTAAGAATCATTGTTATTCAATTTTATATTGCAATTTAAAAAATTCAGCACGATCTCGAAAAATGGCCTGACTTTTCCCGGTTCATAAAAATTCCCTGACAATTCAAGGTGTTCGCTAGGGTAGACACCCTGTACATGCCAATCAGCGAAAAAAGTTTGAAAATATTCTTTAAGGGAAAGTGAAGAAATAGTGGCATTATCGGCCAATTACGAGAAAATAGTAGCATCATTCAAAAAAAGTGTCAATAGTGGCGTGAGTCCGAGTCCCGTGATTCTTGGAAATTTAATTAAATATTTTTCCCAAAACCGGTTTTAAAAACTTGACAACAAATAAGAATGTAATAACTTACATCAGCGAAGTTCAATCTGTTCGCGTGTTTCCTGAATTCAGTGATAGCGTACCGTTCTTTCATTTTACGAACGCGTTTTCCACCTCGCTTCTTCCGGCCAGGATCGATTGGTTTCGGCAAAGGTTTGATGAATTTCACAGGCGGCGGTTCTTGCAATTTATCAAGCTTCTTTTCAATTTCCTCGCGAAACATTCTGCCAATGTGGCCATCAGGACATTCGTGCGAAGCGTCGACTCGAGCTGCTAATGTACATTTCGCAGCAACAAGTCTCGCAGCTTTTCGGTGTAGATCAGGTGGAGTTTCTTGGACGATATCCGCATAGTAAATAAAACCTGCGTGTGGTAAAGTCGATGTCTGCGAAAATCCGGATAGAGTTGTCTTTTTTGATCCCAGAACCAAAATATTGCAGGCTGGTATTCTTGATAACCTGGTCAAACCGCCAGCAACACCCATAATTTTTGCAGCAGTTGAAGAACCAACAATTATCGAAAGATTGGGAGCAATGAAGGCCATTCTGCTCTCGACGTAATCAAATATTTTTATCTTGTGATTATTTAGATCCACGGCAATATCACATGCTTCGAAGATCGCGTCCTTTTCCTCCTCGGTCAACAATTGTCCTTGAGTCGTCGAAGCCGTTACTGAAACAACCATGATGATAGCTTGAGTCAGAAACTGTTGAAGAATTTCATTATTTTTGGCCCGATCTAAATCGTTTCCGAGCTCTCGTACTGTCATTACATATTCCAGTGCATCTACGACTAGCGACTCTAGCTCGGGAAATCTTTTAGAATATTTGTCTTTTGTAAAACGATGTATCGTGGCTATTTCGTCGTCGATTTTCGCTGCTAAATTGTTTGCTGATATTATCAGCTGATATTCTGGATCAGATTCGACGGCTCCAACAATATCTGTAGTTTTTCGCAGGATTTTGCTGTATTTATCTATCTGCGTCATCACATTTTGTAACTGGGGTGAGTCTCGAAGTTTACAAAGCTCTGTGACCCTCTGCACTTTGATGTCTGTAAAACATAATTTCATATATTAAGATAGAGTTATACAAGTTGTGTTGCTCTAATAAATCCCTTAATATACATAATTATTTTACAATAGATACTCTTTTTTCTTTCACTTTTTTTCTACAATCGCAAGACGCAAATGAATCCTACTATCTAGTTCCAATTATATTATTACTTAAAAAATTCAATTTCAATTGAAGTCTTTGTATCAGCGAAAGATAGAGACCGTGATTTCAGACACTAATTATCGAATTACAGGGATCGGGTTAACTACAAAACTTAAAAAAAGGCACATAGAATTTCGAAAAAAGGTCCAAAAAAAGTCACATCAAATTTTCAAAGATAATGAAAGAATCAGTATCAGATACTGAATGAATAAAATAATTACTTTATTTGTTTAGGAATATCGATTATATAATTCTTATTAATTTTTAAATATTGTCTGCACATTCCAAATGAACTCTAAAGTTAAAACAGTGTTTAACTAAAGTCATTCAACTTAAGCGGTTTCGAGTCTGGGTTAAAAATATTTATTTCTGAACATTTAAACTTGGCTTATTATTTGAATTTTTAAGCAAAAAAGACGAAGTTTTTGGAAGAGACTTGAATTATCAGCCTGAAAATTTGAATTTTCAACAAATAGATTGTTTCCAACCAAGAAAGATTGATTTTTAACCAAACGGTAGAACTTTCAAATGAAAGAAATTAACCTTCAATAAAAAACAGTTGTGTTTACAATAAAATAGTTCAATTTATAAGAAAAAAATAATTTTCAATCAAATAGTTGCATTTACAACTAAATAGTTGAATTTTCAAGCCAAAAAGAGGAATATTTTTACAAGACAGTTAAAGTTTCAACAAGAAAAGTTTATTTTCAACCAAGGGGTTGAATTTCCACCATAAAAGATGAATGTTCAATCCATAAGGATGAATTTTCTATCCAAAAATAGTTGCACTTTCAACCAAGAAAGATGAATTTTGAACCAAATGGTAGAATTTTCAAATAAAAAAGATTAAACTTAAATCAAAAATAGTTGCAACTACAACCAAATAGTTGGACTTTCGATCAAAAGAGACGGATTTTCAACAAAATAAATAAATTTTTACGAAGTGTCTCGTCGTCCCGAAATTCGGGATGACTAGCCCGTTTTCAACATTTGGCTAGTCGTCCCGAAATTCGGGATGACTAGCCCATTTTCAACATTTGGCTAGTCGTCCCGAAAATTATGTATTTTTTTTTATTTCTCTCCTTTTGAGTAAGCCGAAGATTAACAAAACTGCTATTCATCCCTAATTAAAAATAAAATTTTAAAAGCGGATAAAACTAAGAGTTAGTTTATATTTTATAAAGTGTAGTCCTTTAAGCTTTAACGTATCCAAATTATGTTATGTATTTGCACTGTGTCACCGCAGTCTCAAGTTCGTTCGCAACTTTCCTATGATTTCCGCGCTCTGATCGAACCTTCCTTTGATGTGATCTAGACTCTAGACTACATAGATACACTTGTGGCTTTTATATTTAAAATCAATCATTCAATTTTAAAGAGTAAAATCCAATAATTATTCGCTCTCGCACTCTAAAGCACTTTTTTGTGATCCAAACATTAATTTAATTAATTCTACAATGATGATTTATCATAAAAATAGTATATTACGACCCAAGGCCAGAAAGTTGGATTTCCGGGCCTCGTGGGGGCGGGAAGGCACCCCTGTGACTGTTCACAAAAATAATATAAGGTAACACCCCTACCCCTTTCCCAACGCCTCGTGGGGGCGGAAAGGCACCCCTGTGACTGTTCACAAAAATAATGTAAGGTAACACCCCTACCCCTTTTCCAACGCCTCGTGGGGCGGGAAGGCACCCCTG
>CAKNXH010042717.1:25355-41138 GCA_932178445.1 Andricus quercusramuli
ATATCCTGCATTTTAAATATGGGACATCGTAAGAATATCCTAGGATGTCCCGAATCATGGAATTTGAGATATCCCGGACTTTAAAAATTGGGACGTTAATGGGATATCCTCAGCATATTCTGAGATATCTTTGGGACATTTCAAGGATATCGAGATTTCCGCCCCGTAGGATATCATTCGTGATGTCCCTGGAATGTCCTGGGATATGCCTGCGATATCGTGGGAGATAAATGGGATATTCCACCGATATCCCTTGTTGTGAGGGTATACCAAAACTTGTAAAATTGCTTCCTTTATAGTATTGAACTTACGAATTTTAAGTGAAAGACATCACTTTCAATTGAACTCTCAGATAGTCCAATTCTTATATTATTTTAAAGAGGTAAATTCGTCAAATCTTATGAAACTACTATATTGAAAGTGATGTTTTTTCATTTAAAATTAGTAAGTTCACTACTATGGAGGAAGTAATTTCACACGTTTTTGTATAATTACAGAAACGCAGTGGTAAAGTTACAAGAATTTTTTTACAGTGTACGTTACCAATTTTTTGCTGTGTTTGCCCCCCCCCCCCCCCCCTTCCCCTAGAAAAGTAACTGATCCCAAAATTCTATCAAAACCTAGAAAAGAGGGTATTTTATCCCGAAAAATTGGAATATTGGAGGAATAAATTCTTTCAAATAAAATTAATGCAAATATCATATTGAATTAAATTTCTTTGGATTAGATTCTTAGGATTTCAGGTTAAAATATATATTGACTTTTCCACACAGAAAAAATCTACCAAATAGTTGAATTTTCAACCTATAATGGATAAATTTCTAACGAAAAATGTAATAGTGCAATGCAACGGTAAAAAATTAATTTTTAACCAAAAGAAAACCGAATTTTGAACAAAAAAGTAGAATTTTAAGCCAAAGAGGTGAATCTTAAAAAAATATGAATGTTTAACTATAAGTAGTTGAATTTTAAACTAAAAAATATGAATTTTAAACTAAATAGTTGAATTTTCCATAAAAGAAATGATTCGTCATTACGTTAATTAATTTTCAACCCGAAAATATGATTTTTCAACAAAAAAGTTAATTTTCAGCCGAATAATTTATTTTTCTACCAATTTGTAAATTCTCAACCAAACCAGATTAATTTAGACCCAAACATTTGCATTTGTAACCAACAAACTACTAATTTTTAACTTTATGAATCTTCAACTAGAGAAAATCAATTTTCAATAAAAGTATTAACTTTCAACCTAGAATGGAAAATTTACATTGCTAGTTAAAAACATTAATTATGAAAAAACATATATTTTCAACACAATAGTTACATTTTCAACATATAAGAGATGAATTTGTAATTCGAATTATACATATTTAAAAAAAAATGAATTTTCCCAAAAGACGATTTTTTTACCCGGAAGAATTATTTTCTAGAAATGGAATAGTTAAATTTGGAACTAAGGAGGTGAATCTTAAAAAAAATATGAGTTTTTAGCAAACTAGTTCAACTTTGAACCAAGTAGTTGAATATTCAACTAATAAAGATGAATTTTCCTGCAAGAAGATCAATGTTCTATCAAAAACATGAATTTTCAACAAAGTAAATTAATTTTTGACAAAATTGTTGAATTATAAAGTCAAAAAACGATAATTATTTGCAAAACGGTTGAATTTTCCACCCGAAAATATCATTTTTTAACAACAACAAATTAACATTACACCAAAAAGTTAAATTTTCTATCGAATAGTGTAATTTTTTAACAAAGTGGCAAATCCCCAAACAAGGCATATTAATACTGTTTGAAAATTCAACTATTTGGTTAAAAGTTGAACTGCTTTGTTAAAATTTAATTTCTTTGGTTGAGGTTTCATCTCTTTGACTGAAAATTCTATTTTGTTTAAAATTTGTGTTTTTTTAATCAACTTTTGTAACAGAAAATGTATCTATTCCAGTTTTAGTAGAAAATTTATTTCTTTTAGTTGAAAATTCGTCTTTTTCATTTGAAAATGCATTTCTTTTGTTAGAAATTTCATTTTATTCTTTTTAAATGCAACTATTATTATAAAAACAACTATTACTTTTTTCCTTGAGAGCTAACTTTTTTGGTTGCAAATGCAACTAGTTGGTTGAAAACTGTATACAAAATTAATTTTTTTGGTTAAGATTCATCTCTGTGCCTGAAAAGCCTATTGGGTTAAAAATTCGTTATCTCTTTTGGTAGAAATTTAATCTTTTTTTTTGTTTGTTGAAATACAACTGTTTGATTGAAATAATCTGTTTCGGTTTGATGATTTTACTGTTTTGTTGTAAATTTGTTCTTTTTTGGTTGCAAATAAATTTTTCCAAATGTAAATTTAGCTAATCAATTTTTGGTTTCAAAATAATCTTTTTTAGCTAAAAATTTCTGTATTTCATTGCAAATTTTTGTTTTCTTTTGTAGAACATTAATTATCTTAGTTTAAAATCCATCTTGTTAGTTTACAATTTAACTATTTGGTTAAAAACTGATCTATTTTGCTAAAAGTGCAGTATTTTTACTGGAAATTAAGAAGGATAGGTTGAAGACAATGTCTAATCGGCTAAATCATTCGAATTGCTCAAACCAAACAAGTTTTTTGCCATAAGTTTTCAAATATAAATTTTTTGTAAAATTATAGAAGCATGTGTTCCCTAAAAAAGCTACATTGCAGATGTGAAAATATTAGGAAACAATTTTTTCTGGATGGGAAGGAGGAAAAGCAAAATGTTCCTTTTCCATTTTTCCATCCCATTAATTTTACTGCTGTGTATTTCTTTACAAAATCACGAAAATATTATAAATGTTCGCACCGTATTTTAATTATTTATGAAAATATGTAAATGTCAACGGGATAAGGACCAAAAATAAAATTATTTCGTTATTGCATGACAGAAAATGTACTAAAAATTATAGCAGTATGTGGTCATTATTTACCATTTTTCAGGAAGAAAAACTTTTTTTTTAATTTTCTTGTTGAGGGTTGAAAACCAAAATTGACTGCATCCAGTTCCCATTCTCATAATTTGAAAATTTATTTTTTCGAATGCAAAGAGAAATGATTTTTACATATATGTGAAATGTTAGGAATACATTACTAATATTTATCGATAAATAGTTTTCTAAATTACTTGAAATCTTTAAAACAGAATTTTTTTAAATTGGTTCTTATCCAATTTTCATTCTCATGCCTTAATTCTAAACCCATTTTTAGAGATGCCGAGAGCGTATGCGTGAAAGACGAGGACAACTTTTTAACAGACGAAGATTTGGTGACTCGCAACCTGAAGAAGATGTCCAGACAACTTTGACGAATATTGTCCGCAAAGAGTTTAATGATTTAACCTCCATGAATTGGAAAACGAACACAGAGGCTTTCAACTCTGTCTTCGATAGCCCACTGGAAGTGGAAGAAGCTCTTGAACTTGAGGCTGAAATTGTAGCAGAAGAGGGTTTGTCTCATTTTATTAATTTATAAATAACATTTTAGATTGAGCCTAAGAAATTAGTACTTAAAAAAAAAAACGAATTTTGATCAAGTTTTGGGTTCTTTTTGTACACCCTCTCTCTTGTTCTTTTTGTACATTGACACCCTCGTGTAGGATGTTGGCGAACATTTTTTAATAAATCTTAGGATTTTTAGATAATAAATATTGAATTTTTATAACAGAACAATGGATCTTTGAAGAATACTGCAAGGGCTTGCAATGCGAAGAAGAACATATGGAACAAGAAGTCGTTTTCTGCCCGGTTTGTCAAAAAACTGCACTAGAGGAATTTCCGGGCTTCATATTTTGCAGCATCTGCAATCTCAAAATTCCATCACAAATGAGCCTCGCTAATTTCAGAAACAGGATTGAAGCAAGTGCGAATTCCCATTCGTCGCAATGCATTCAAAAGCCATATTTCACAGTATGTTCATTTAATAACAACATCGCTCTCTATCTCGCGTGTCAGGCATGCTCCTCCTTCTCTCCGGTTTTTGGAGACGGTCCTCTTTAGTTATCCCAAAAAACTATATTCTGACTATCATTGCTCAAATAGCAATGTTAAACGGTAATTGATCTCTACTCTAGAAAGAATTCCCCGAATGCTGTACAGATTTTATTTATTACCTTTTTTTCTTCGCCGTTTTTTTACGGAATAAATTTTTTGTAGACTTGAATAGACACTTAAAGGTCAGATTTCCGTTTATTTATATTTTTTTAGTTTTCGAATTTGGAATATTATAATATTGTTCTATTGAAATGAAAAATTATGTTTTACTTCGAATGAGAAGCTTGAAATTGTAATGTTAAATTAATAGCGTTTGGAGTCGGATATTTTTTTTTAATTCTTCAATTAAGTACTTTCAATTTGAAATAAAATCTTGAATGTTTCAGCAGGTACTTGAAACATTCAAGATTCTTATATTTTATTTCAAATTGGAAGTCTAAGTAATTGAAGAAATTTAAATTAAAAGCGTTGAATATTAAGTAAATTTAGTTTGAAAGAATCAACATTATTTGGTTCAACTTTCAATCGTGCAGAACTTTACAATTACAAAATTAAAACATTCCGAAAAATAATAAATTCAGAACGATAAATGCAGTAAAGTAAATATTATTATTATTATTATTCAAAAATAATATATATGAAGATCAGAACTTGGAAAATTAGACATTTTAAATTGTCCGTTGTAAATTAAAAGCCTTGATTTATTTGAAATCTCCGATTTCGATTGTTTTTGAATTTAAAATTGTACTAAGAACATATAAAAAACTCAAAAGAAAAATGGTTGAATTTGGATAGCTTCTCATTCAGAGATTTCCGAATTCGAAATGAGTGTACCTAGAATTTGTATAGCTTCCAATTTCAGTCTTCGAATTTTGAAATTGTAAAACTTTGGATAAACGCACGAATTTAAAATTGCTAAATATTATTCTCTAAAAAATGATTAGTTTTGGAGGCTTGAAAAATAACAATTTGAAAGACTGTGGAAAATTTTTGTAAATCGAGAACAAACCAGTTATTCTTAATTGAGACCTAGGTCTAGGTAATTTTTCTCTGTTATAGAAAAAGCTTCCCTTAGCCGTTTTTTCACGAAATATATATTTTTATAGACTTGAATGTTAGACACCTAAAGGTCAGTTTTCCGTTTCTTAATTATTATATTTTTTAGTTTTTGAATTTAGAATATTATAATATTGTTCTATTGGAATGAAAATTTATGTTTTACCTCGAATGAAAAGCTTGAAAATTTAATGTTAGTTCAATAGCGTTTGGAATCGAATACATGTTTAATTAAAAATTCTTCAATTACTTGAACTTCCAATCTAAAACAAAATATTAGAATTTTGAATGTTTCAGCAGGTACTTGAAATATTCAAGATTCTGATATTTTATTCAAAATTGGAAGTCTAAGTAATTCAAGAAATTTGCATTGCTTTATTTGGAATCTCTCGAATTTGGATTGCTTTTCAATCTGAAATTGTCCTATTTTGAAGGATTACATGTTTTCAAATTAATTTTTCATTTTGTGTAGATTCCAATTTGTGTCTTCGGATTTTGAAAACTTTAATATGAAAGGCATGAATTCAAAATTGCTAAATATTAATCCATAAAAAATGTTTACTTTTGAAGGCTCTAATTTTATTTTAAATTGGAAATTTAAGTAATTGAAGAAACTTTAATTAAAAACATTAAAGAGTAAATAAACTTAGTTTGAAAAAATCAAAATTATTTGGTCAATTTTCAATCGCACAGAATTGTACAATTTAAAAGTTAACACATTTCGAATAATAATAAATTCAGAAAAATAAAGTAATTAAACATTATTATTCAAAAATCAAATATATTAAGATCAGAACTTGGAAAAGTAGACAATTTAAAATTTCCAATGCAAATTGAAAGCCTTGATTTATTAATTTGCATTGCTTTATTTGGAATCTCTCAAAATTTGATTGTTTTACGATTTAAAATTATGCTATTTTGAGGGATTTTGAAGGATCTTTTCAAAATCATTTCTCATTGTTTCTATTAATGTATTAAGAAACGTTGTATTATTAAATTAGTAGTATTAACTAATTAGTACAAAAAAATATTGTTCATTTGGACGGCTTCTCATTTAGAGATTTCTGAATTTGAAATGAATGTACCAATAATTTGCATGACTTCCAATTTGAGTCTACGAATTTTGAAATTGAACATTTTTATATTAATATTGAACGCACGAATTTAGAATTGCAAAATATTAATCCCTGAAAAACGTTTAGTTTTGAAGGCTTGAATTTAGCAATTTGAAAGATTGGGGAACATTTTTGTAATTTTTCTCTATTCTAGAAAAAATGTCCCGTAACGCTATACATTTTTTATTTATTACCTTTTTCGCCGTTTTTTTTCATGAAATAAATTTATTGTAGACTTGAATGTTAGACATCGAAAGATCAGTTTACTGTTTCTTAATTATTATATTTTTTTAGATTTAGAATTGAGAATATTATAATATTGTTCTATTATTGAAATTATGTTTGCCTCGAATGAAAAGCTGGTCCACTTTTTGGAGAAGATTATTAACTAGATATTTAAATGAGGATTAGGGTTTAGGTTTTGGTGAAATGTTCAAATAACTAGTCTCGTATTAACGATTGTATGATGCATATTGTACAAAAAAACATCCCTTCATTGATTCATTTACGTCATTTATCATTTACACTTACACACAATATAATTCTCGATGTGGGGAATTCCGAGTGTCGTGTTGCCTCCTAAATATTATCAAATCAAAGTGAAAGAAGTCAAATTTGCTTTCCGCAATCTCGACGCACGGAAATCCCGTGTGATTTACATTATACCTAATAATCGAACTGTATTAAACGATTTGTACATTATCACATGAAATTTTGTAATAAAAACTTCATATTGCGTAACAGTATTAATGTAACATTCGTATAATTTATGAGCAGCTCCTTCCCTTGTACGTAACAGGCATTTTTTACAAGCAAGTCCTTTTTTCCTTAGTGGTCGCTGAACAGGCACTCGAAGGTTTTTTTCTTTTTTCAAGGATTTGCGAAAAGCTGTTACTAAGGATAATCTCTAGGATGGATTAAAGTATAAACAATAAAGCTTGATTATAATATATAACATAACAACTAAAGATTGAGGAGACAAAGTATAGATTTTTTCGAAAAATATTATCGACATATGCTGCAAGATTAATCCAACTCACAAAAATCTCTGCTTTTTATACCTTCTCCCAATGTAAGTAACAATCGAACAATTTGTCCCCTCCTTTTTTTTAAAGAATATTATTATAAGGTACAAATTATGCAAACGCACCTTTGCACAAGGCAGCGATTTTTGCACTCTGACACGCAAGCAGGTAAAAAAATTTCGCTGATTGGTATAAAAATATCCTCCGCTCGTCAGGCATCGTAAAAATCGATTTGTAAATTTATGTACAAGTTCTCACACGAATATCATTAATATTTCCTGTCCAAGAAAAATGGAATGATCTGCCCCAAGTTATAATTCGTGACAAGGCAAGTCTCGGGCACAAATTGTGTATAATTTTCTAAAAATCTTCTATTCCATGTTTCTTAGGTCCATTACCAAACTTTCTTTCCGTTTTTCGAAAAAGGATACCAAAAGTCTCTTCCAATTTGGTTTGGGTTTTTTAGTACATATGGTAAACGAAAAATTGGAAGAGAATTTCTCCTTTCGTGAAAACCGAAAGGAAAGAGTCACTGTTTTATTATTTTCATTCTCAGTCAGTTTTCTTATCATCTGGGCAAAAAAGAATCGCTATTTGGTGATTCGTATATTTCTATCGTTATCTATACGTCGATGCGATGTGCGATATAAGAGATCGTAATCTACGCAACTGAAGCTAGGTCTTCTTTTTATTATTCGATATTATTCTAAATTCTAGGTGTGAATCTCGGTATTGTCCACAAGGACAGCATTGCACTTGTTTGTCTCGAAACTCAATTGAAGGCGAGAAAAATTTACAAATATTTGTGTCGAGTCAAAGACACTCTTTGGAGTTTTAAACTTGCACTTCGCGAGTCATTATTCCGCAGATCTTGACTCATTTTCGCTCAACAGCTGCACGTGCTTCATGAGGCAAACGAGCAGGATCCGAGAGAATATCTGTTGCTGTGGAGAGATACCTCAGCGAATTGAGGACAGCTGGAAAATAACACATTAAATTATATTCAAATCAATTTTTTATCTATTTTAGTAACTTTGCAAAATTGGGTTTTATATCATTACAAGAAGACTAAATGCACTTTAGAGAAAAAATCGGTTTATTTTCCAACATTTTGTGATGGATTTTACAAAAACCCTTGATTTGAAAACATTGCAAATAATTTACAGAAATTCCCTTATTATAACGAGAAAATTCCAGTAAATTCAATATGAATAACACCATTGTTTCCACTTACTTACAATTCTTTAAAATTTACTGATTATTTTTTTTCATTGACAGAATATATAAATATTCTGTATATAAATATTATATATTCATACACAGAATATTTTCAATATTTTTTTAACATTTAAAATACACAAAAAATACATTTCCAAGGTATTTCTTGAATTTGATTAGAATTTTCTGTAAATCTCCATTTACCCCGTTTTCTGGACATATTTGTCACACATATGTATTAAATTATTTTGTTTTTATATCATAATTTTTATTTTAAAGTTCAAGAGTAAGAAAAAAGTGACAATTATGTTCATGATGCAATATGATATAATATGTAATATGATGTACTATGTAATATGATGCAATATGTAATATGACAAATTTTATTTCACAACTTTACACTTGAGAGGTTTTCCTTATTTTTCAAGAGGAATAACTCATAGAAAGAAAAACGAAAATATCTGGAATTCACCGGGTATTTAAATCAGTTCTAGCTCGAATTATCCTATAAATTTGACTTTGGTCCCAGGATTTTTCTTCTAATATAACTATTTAATTAAGTTTTCAACATTTTCGCTAATCGTGAATAGCGACTGAAACATTCTTTTGGTTCAAAATTCAATTGCATAATTAGTTGAAAGTGGAACAACTTTTTTAAAAATTTATTTTTTTGGTTGATGATTCATAATTTTAGTTGGAAAATCTTCTTTTTCAAAATGTGAGTATATTGTTAATATTTTTTTTTACTGAAAATTTAACTATTCCATGATTGGCTGACATTTTTTTTGTAGTTGAAAACTCCAGTATTTGGTTGAAAAATTCTGTATTTGGTTGATACTTTGTCTTGTGTGGTAAAAAATTAATCTTCTTGGTGACTAATTCACCTTTTTGGTTGAAAATTCATGTATTGTGTTAAAAATTAATCTTTGTTAGTAGCAAATTAATCTCTTTAGTTAAAAATTCATTTCATTGGCTTGAAAATAAGTTGTTTTTTTTACTGAAATTGAACTTTTTAACTAAAAATGGAATTATTTCATGTTTGGTTAAACATCAATCTTCTTCAGTTGAAAATTCCATTATTTTTTTGAAAATTCCTGTATTTTGTTGAAACTTTGTCTTTTGTAGTAGATCTTCTGGGTCACTGATTTACCATTTTAGTTGAAGAAATTCAACTATTAGGTTGAAAATTCCACTAAAAATTAAAATATTTGGTTGAAATTTAATTTTTTTAATGAAAATTAATTTTTGTAACTAATTTTTTTGTGCTTTTTTTTTGTCGGTACACATTTAATCTTTTTGGTAGAAACTTCATTTGTTTGGTTGAAAATTTAACTATTACGTTGAATTGTTTTTTTTTTGCATTAAAAAATTATTTCCCTAACTGAAGATTAAACTATTTTACATTTTGCTTAAAATTGATCTTTTTTAATTGAAAATTCATCTATTTTGTTGGAAATTTGTCTTTTTTGGTAGAAAATTAACCTTTTTGGTTAAAAAATCAATCAAGGGTTGAAAATTCCATTAAAAATTAAAATATTTGGTTGGAAATCAATGTATTTTGTTAAAAATTATTCGTTTGAGTAGAAAATTTATGTTTTTGGTTGAAATTTCATTTCTTTGGCTGAAAATTAGTTTTTTATTGAAAATTAATTCTTTTAACTGAAAATTTTACTATCCCACTTTTCGTCGAAATTTTTTTTACATACCTTTTTGGTTGAAAACTGATCTATTTCATTAAAAAGTTATGTTATTTTGTTGAAAAATTATTTTTCTAACTTAAAATTAAACTATTCTATTGTTTGTTGAAAATTTGTCTTTTTTGGTAGAAAATTCATCTTTTTGGTTGAAAACTCGACTATTTAGTAAAAAATGTATTTTTTGGATTGAAGATGCATAATTTTAGTTAAAATTTCATTTATTTGGTTAAAAATTTAACAAATTTGGTTGAAAATTCTTTTTTTTTTCTTTTTGAAAATGAAATTTCTTACTAAAAATGCAATATTTCATTGTTGTTGGAAAATTGATCTTTTTCAGTCGAAAATTCAATTGTTGAGATTCCATCTTTTTTGTTCAAGAATTCAACTATTTTGTTAAAAATTCGTCTCTTTGGCAGAAAATAAATCTTCTTAGTTAAAAATTCATCTTTCGGATTGAGGATTCCACTAGTTTCTTTAAAAATCGTTTTTAGATTAATTCAACTATTTTTTATTTGAAATTGAAATCTTTTTTGATAAAAATATCAACTTTTACATTTTTCGTTGAGGATTAATATTCTTTTTTGAAAATTTAACCACTTGATTAAAAGTTAAACTGCTTTGTTGAAAAGCCACGTTTTGGTTGAAAATTCGTCTTTTTTGTAGAAAATTCATGTATTTGGTTGAAAACATACTTTTTTGTTGAAAATTCACAGTTTAGGGTTAATAAAGTAAACTGGTTTGTAGAAAATTCGTCCCTTTTGAGAAATTTTAAATTTTGTTGTTGTTAAAAATACAAGTGGTCAAATATTAATCTTTTTTGGTCGATTTACTATTTTTGTTGAAAATTGGTCTCTTCTGGATCGATTCAAGTGTTTTTCATTAACGTATCTAAAATTTTCAAAACTATTTTTGAATTTCCTCAAGATACTTAGAAAAGTGAGATTTATATAACCTTAAAAATAACTGAACACATGAACTTGAAAAGAATAGTTATTCAACATTTTTATTTTGTATTTCAAATTATTTTTTCCCACAAGTTGAAAAAATACATGATGCTAGTGTAAATTAAAAGCCTTGAGTTATTAATTTTTATTACTTCATTTGGAACCTCTCAAATTTCGATTTGACTTTTAATTTCAAATTGTCTCATTTTTAAGCATTACATCCTTTTTAAATTAATTTTTCAAACGTTCATGCGAAAACTGTTTTAAATGCTTTTAAAGGCCTCAAAATAAAAGTTATTTAATTTGGATGACTTCTCATTCAGAGATTTCCTAATTCAAAATAAATGTATCATTTTTGTGGGTTCCAATTTCAGCCTTAAATTTTGAAATCGTAAAAATTTAAACCGAGAAATTTTGAGACATTTTGCTGAGAAAAAATAATGAAAAACTTTTCCCCAATATAATGTTACATCAGTACGAAAAGAACGTTGATAAATTTTTGAATTTTATGTTGACTGGTAATTTCATTTATTAATTTCATTTTTTACTAGGAGTTCCGGGGTTTCCATGTGGTGGTCACTCTATTAATTATGAAATATATTTCTCTAACATTCAGTCGCTTTATCATTATACTGATTTGCAAACTCAATTGTGATTTTACCGTAAGTTTATTTTTATTTTTATTATTATTATTTTAAGTTACATATATATATATATATATATATATATATATAAATCGATATGTATATATATATATATATATAAAACAAACCTGGTCTGAGATCAACAAGTGAGCAATGCTGCTCCACCCACACAATCGTGCTTCTGTACAAGTCATCAATACTTGCTGTAGATACAGAAGTAGTGAACGAAGTCATCAACGGCTCCAGTAAGATGCTAAACTGATTGTTTGGTTAAGAAAAATGTCGCTTTTGTTAAATATTTACACATCTAATGAACAATCAGAATGATTTTGTGGATTTACACAAAACTGATAAACAATTTAGATTTATATTCCTGAAAATATTAATGTTTGTAAACAATAATTACTATATTATAGCTTTTATTTTTAATAAATAGTGTAACATAAAACTCGAAATGTTTTTCATTGTTAAGAAAAATTCGAAATCTGACTCGCATGAAAAAAAGGATACGATCCAGAATTTCCAATTTTCCCGGGTACGTGTTCGTACATATTCATCGAACATCTCCTTCATCTTGTTGGTCCTATGTCTAGAAACAGGCGCTCCCGTCGCCGGAAGTAGTGATTGGCAATTACTGAAAATAATTTTGTTAATAACATTTTCTGGATTTTTTAATTCCTATATGAAAATAAAAAGGATTTCTACTTTCAGGGTGGCCGTTTTAATCAAAGCAAAAAATTCCCGGTCATTTCTCGGTTCATACAAATTTTCATGGTCTTTGAAATTAACAAATTTGAACTCTTGAAACTGAAAATTTTTGTAATTTGGAACAATTCAAACTGAGCTGCAAATGAAAGCACGCAAAGTGGAATTCTATTAAATTTAAACTTTTATAATTGACGCTTCAAAAATTTTAATTCGGAAATTTTTAATTCAACCTCTCAATAATTTACACGTATGAAATGGAAGTTTTTAAGATTTTCCAACTAAACCATTTTAAATTAAATATCATTGAACTGCAAGAATAAAACTTTTCAAATTTTATGAATAGTAATATATTGATTGATTTTTTAAATATATAATATCCGCCCCCCCCCCCTCAATAAAAAATATTAAAATTTATTAAAACAACTATTATTAACCAAAATTTTCTCCCTTCCAACTCAATAAAAATATTCCAAACAAAATAAGTGCCTCTTCTAGTTTAGAAAAACTTGAAATTCCAAATTTCCTCCCTTCCAACTCTATAAAAAAGTTAAAAATAAAATATTACCATCTTGCAATTTAGAAAAAAGATTGAATATAAAAAGTTACCCCCTTCACCTCATTAGAAATACTGAAAAGAAAAAATGGCCTATTCTATAAATGAAAATATTTCGCTCTTCCAAATTGAAAACCAGAATTTCCTCCCTTCAAACTCAATAAAAATGTTACAGATAAAAAATGTCCATCTTCCAATTCAAGAGAAATAGAAAAAAATGCTTCTTCTAAATTAAATTAAAATGTTAAATAGAAAAAATGGCCTTTTACAAGTCAGAGAAATGTTACCCCTTCCAAATCAATAAAAATGGCAAAAATAAAAAAGGCCTCTTCGAATTCAGAAAAAATTCAAAACCTTTCAACTCAATAAAAAGTTATCCTTCTTCCGATTCATAAAATATTGAAAACCAAAATTTCCTCCTTTCCAACACAATAAAAAACCTTAAAAAATATGAAATGTTCTTTTTCTTTTTTTTCCCAATTCGGAAAGAAATTAAATACCAAAATGTCTTCCCTTTCTTTTAATACTTGAATTCTGAACTTCAAAGGTTTTTTATACATAAATCCTTTTGAGTTGAACTTTTTTAATTTTAAGTCGCTGCAAAATAATAATTGTTGAATTGTTATTTATACATCAGGACTCAAAACTTTCACTTACAAGTTCAAAATTTTTAAATGGAACAATTAAAATTGTAACATTCGAATCTTAAATTTAGCACTCTGAAATTTTAACGATGTCAGGCTTTCTATTTCAAACAATTTGGTTTCAAATTGTATAGTTTTGAATATTTGATTTATAATTTCTCATTTAAATGGACAGTCAAATATGGCTAAATATTAAAAAATCGTTCTTTTTTAATTGAAAAATTAAAAAATAAAAAGATTAAATATTGAATATTATAGACTGAAACAATATTTGAGTAGGATTTTTAATTGAATTAAAGCGTTTAATAATGAATCTATTCAAAATCTAAAGTTAAGTTTCAGATTCTATTTTGGAAATTTTGAAAATCTTTGAAGAGGTTGCAATTTTTTTGAATATTCTCTTAAAATTAATTTTACAAAATCAAAAATCAGTTTAAATTTTCCCATGAAATATAAGACACATTTTTTATCACCGTTTTCGAAATTTTAGGAAATAATTTGAAAGATTTTGAAATCTTTTTCAATTTTTTCTTTAAATCATTGTTGCGAAATAAAAAATCAGTACAATTTTTTCCAGGAATTTTAAGGAATTTTCTTTGGGGACCATTCAAAAAATACGTAACTTAAATCTACATTTTGTTTCAAGTTTCTTGAAATTTTATCAAGATTAAGCTATTTTCGGATCTTTTCGAACCTTTTAAGACTTCTTAATAACTTTTGAATCAATTCAGGTCTCATAATTTTCTTAAAATCCTGCAAGATAAAAAAAATTGTCCTTAAATTTTCCAGATTCTTTTTCGACATGTGCATTTTGAAATCTTCAAAACTTAAAACTAATCTTTTAAAATAAACCTAAATCATTAAAAATTTCCCCAGAAATCTTATTGTCGGTACCGGTGATGCTTTTGCCCATAATTTTTTTTTTCTCATCACTTTAAAAGTATGAAAATGTTTCAAAATTATAGTGTGGTATGCGGTATAATAGTGAATAATGTCCTCATATAAACAAAATTTTGTTGTATTTTAACTAAAATATTTCCTTTGGTGAAAATAAAAATTGTTCTCACCTAATTGAAGTATTAAGGCGTTCAATCTGACTTTTCAGATTGTCCATTTCATCCTTCAATTGGTTCCTTTCCGTCCTGAGTTGCCTGATATAATCCGCCCCTTTCTGAAGCATCGCAGCTTTACTCAATTTCTGATTTGGATTCTGATTAAGCTGTGGTATCAAGCTGTGAAGCATATCGAATCCGCTTTTAATATTATATCTGCGTTTCTGCTCTGCGTGGATATGACCCACTCTCTTTTGTTCCTTATATTGTCCTCGTTCCGGTTCGCCTTTGACGTAGATGCGAGACGGGGAAAGCGGACTACCTAAACTCATAGGACTGTGCAAGGGACTCAGGCTGAGACCCTGAGGGCTGTGTGCACTGGAACCATCCTTTGGCGAACCTGGACTCCCCTGGGACTGTTGAGGTTGGCTATTCGTGTTCAACAAAACTTGCTGGCCACTTGTCGATTGTTTCATTGGCTGGAAAAAAAAAACATTCTAGGGTCAAAAGCCACTAATTTTATTCATAAGTATAGGGGAGGGTGGTATGTATTTGATGCCAGTACATACGGGACAATGCGAATTTTTCCATAGTGGGAATAAGATTAATGACTTTTTATAATTTTTTACGAGCAGAAATTTGATTACACTTTTAGTGAAAAATTATTAGAGTGTATTAATCTAATTCCTACTATGAGAAAAGTCGAATTATCCAGCATGTACCAGTCTCCCCTATTAAAATAAATTTTTAATCATGAAAAACCTTTCTCAATGATGGTCAAATGGCTTCTTGCGTAGGGGAGGTAGGTACACGTTAGATACCTGTACATACTGGATAATGCGTATTTTTCCATAGTAGGAATAACACGGTTGATACAAAATCCCAATTTCGATATTTCCTGACTTTCCCTGATTTTTCCCTGACCAATTTTTTATTTTCCTTGACCGTTATAAATTCTTCTTTCAGATATGAAAATAACCTTACACCAAGAAAATCAATGATATTAATGCAAGAAAAATGTTAAAAATTTATCTTAAATGCTTTGGTGACAACAAAATGAATTTTATAGGGGGTCATACACAAATTACGTAAGTTGATTTTTTAACAAAAAAAAA
>CAKNXH010042718.1:2840-21490 GCA_932178445.1 Andricus quercusramuli
AAAAACTTTTAATAAATATAATACTTATCAATGACGTGCGCTGAAGGCGACTTCGAACGCATCGTCATTCAGTAGCAGTTCATAGGCTTTATCCGTCGACGGTGCGTGTGAAGTCGCCTTCAACCCACGTTATCGATAAGTATTATATTTTTTTAAAGTTTTTAATGTTGCAAGAAAAACTATTGCGATTACTCCGTGACCTTTTAACGCAAAATTTCACGTAGAATCCGAATTTTAACAAGTGAAATGTTCATCTTCCTTTTTTAATGAGTTTTTCTTGCATGATACGGAGAGGATACGATGTGGATACTATAAGGATACGCTGTAGCGTATCCGCTCTGTTCGTTCGGTCCGCCAGGGATCCTATAAAATATTATATGAGAATTATTGTTTTGAACAAAAATTCCCGTTTAGCTGCATGTTAAAGCAGGGCCACGTGCGAGAAGCGCCGCCATGCGGCAAAATTTCGCACATAGAAAATCATAGCAATAAGGACCGAAAATTTTGTAGCTGAAATACAGAGAGTCGGATAGGGCTGATTTGTATACAATGTTGAAGGTGGGAAATATTCGAGCCCCACGTTGAAAGTGGTTAATTTACGTTGAAATTTTTTAGTGTAAGTTTATGGCAAATATGATTTGTTTACTGAACGCTTATTTGAATCCCAGATAACAATCGTGCGAGGCACTTTACCCGCACGGCATGCGAGGCACGCCGTGCCTGCAGGATGCGAGGCATATGCGCTGCACTGTGTAAAGGGCACGCACGTGCGAGGCATACGAGTCGCACTTCGTGATAGGCATGATTTGCGGCGCACGTGCGTCGCACTTCGTGAGATGCATTGTTTATAGCATGAATACATAAGTAAGAAGCGTAGTTTTCAATATTAATAATCATTATTACTATAATTTCAATTGGAATTATTGTTAAAATGGTTCATTCATAGAAATTGAAACATTTCCAATTTTATCGAAAGCATAAATTAGGAAATTTGTATTATTAACATTATTGAATGCATTTGTAAAATTGTTTGATGTGCAATGTATTTTATTTATTTTAAAACTATGATGCGCACGTGTATCACACGCTATTTTTTGCAACGCCCGTCCGAAAAAGTTGTTTTAGGAGGAGGTAACGAAAAACACAAATTTTGTATTGCATAGAGTGAAGTAAAGAAATTTTGTTGAAACAAAATTTTGAAATCAAAAACGTTTGAAAAAAAAATTTGAAGAAACAATGTTCGAAATAAAAATTTGTTGAAGAAAATATTTTTGTGAAAAAAAATTAAAAAAAAAATGTGTTAAAAAAAATGTTTGAAAAAAATGTACCTTATTTTGACAGAGCGCATGCGCAGCTTTTTCACCAGTGCCTAAGGTAAGCCTGGAAAGGATAATTCAATAAACCTATCTTAACGTGAAGCGACTCCGTAAAACTATACTTACGCGAAATGGAAAAATTTTCTCTGGTGCTGTCAAAATTATATTCTGGTTTTGATTGTAGTATAAGGCTTTTATTTTCCAAGTTTTGTTTTTAGTTTGAAACTTCTCAAGGAACTAACTAAATTTGTGTATAGCTTATTCTTAACAAAATAGATATAACTGGGCTTTATTCAGTGTATAATAATATTTATTATTATTACACTTCATTCTGCTGTTGAAAAATCAACTGTTTTGTAGAAACTTCAACCATTTTTTTTCTTTCTTTCCTGAAAAACCTTTGCTGGTTAAAAATCCAACACTTTTATTGAAAATTCATCTCTTTGGGTAGAAAATTAACTTTGCCAACGGAAAATTTAACTATTACATCTTTGTCTGAAAATTAATCGGTTTTAGTTAAAATTCAACCATCAAATTTCTTATTAAGAATTGACATTTTTGGTTGAAAATTCAAATACTTGGTTGAAACTCGAGCTAGTTTGCTAAAAATTAATTTTTTTGTTCGAAGATTCATCACTTCAGTTGAAAATTCATCTCTTTGATTCAAAATTAGCTTCTTTCTTTGATTTAAAATTAATTTTTTAAATAAAAATTTTTCTTCTCAGTATAAAATTAATCAAATTGGTTAAAAAATTATATTTTTTCCCAGATAACAAAATGCTTGCAAAATGATGGCGTATTCGCACGCATATATGCCGATCGATCCGCACATATGCGTGCGAATACGCACGCATATGTGTCATCAATTGAGGTTCATATCGCACGCATGTTATGATTATCATAACGTGCGTGCGATATCGCATGCACATTGTGATTTTTCATTAGAAATAATAAAATCATGAATAATAATAAGAGAATAATGAAATATTCATATAAATATAAAATTATTTATATTTATATAAATATTTTATTATTAAATAATAAAAGAAGAATAAATAAATTTTTTTAAATTTTATTCAGAGAACTAATAACAAAAAGTGATTGCATTTTCGAAAAGTTGGTCGATCATTCTTAAAACAAGATTTTTCAATAGATACAGTATTTATAAACAAATTTTTTTGTAAAATATGTTTTGGAAAGTTTGAACCAAGACAAGTCGACTTTTTTCCGCTTACACTATTTTTTTGTAGAATTTATCGTTCTCAAATTATTATAGTGCTATGAACAATTATATTTGCATTAACATTGACATATTTGCAAAGAGATATCTCAGCACTTATCTGACTTAAAATATTCGAAAAAAGGCAAATTGATTTTCAAGACACGTACTGGAAAAGAAAAAAAAATTCGATCGAAATAAAACTTTTGTTCATGAACAAGTTTAAAACCCGGTATTTTTAACAACAATATATAAGTATTGCACGAATAGTTGTTAAAAACCTTTTTCTTAAATTTGTATATTAATCAGTTTTATTTCGATCATTTTTTTTCTTTCTGGGTATGTGTTTTGAAAATCAATTTGCCTTTTTTAAATTTTTTTACTGATATATCTATCTGCAAATATGTAAATTTTAGTGCAAACTGAATTATTTATAACGCTAAAACTTGAGAATGGTTAATTGTACAAAATAAGTGTAAACGGAAGAAAGTCCTGCCTTGGTACAAACTTTCCAAAACGTATTTGTAAGTTTTTTCTTCTTAATAAATGCTGTATTTGTTTTAAAAAACTTATTCAAACAATGAACGACGAACAAAACATAGAATGCTAATTAAAAGGCGAACTCCTTTCTTGTAATGCAGCTTGGAATGCCAACGGACAATACACTTAAAATGTATATTCATATTATATATAAATGGAAAATATATTTTTATAATTACATATATATTGCAACGAGCAACGAACACATCATATTTTAATCGTAGTCAGACTTTTAGTTTCAATATAAGGTATATATTATAAGAGCCGTTATCAGTCTTTGAAAACAGTAGAAAACAGTGAACCTGGTCCTTTTCAAGCAACTGTAATTAATGCTTTAAATGAATTTTTAATTGAAAAAATGTTTTTATGTGGATTCTGAGAACCTCAAGAACAACATATTAAAAGTTCGAATTAAAAAGTGAATAACTTCGTGGTTAAAATCGTGAATTCGTTAATTACACAGAATCGTTAATTACATAAGAACTTCAAAGACGATGGGCCCCCTCTAAATATTGTTTAAAATAATAAAAATAAAAAATCGGGCTTCCACAATCGCATAAACTACCGTTATTTGCCCTTCACTCCTGAGAAAACCAAAAGTGTTTTAATTTTAGTTTAATTTGCCAACGGGCAAAAGGTTTTCATTATATATTTGTAATAATATACTGCATATTTTTAATGCTTTAAACTAAATAAACTAATCTACGAATCGCTCGTTCCACGTACTGATAGCAAACCACGCTACAATCTAAACAAATTGCGTATAAAATAAAATGAGCCAACGCGAAAACGGGTGAAAACACTTGCGAAAGTTGTCAACATGTCAGCTGGTGTTGTGTACGGGTGGGGGAAACATTCAACTTCGTTGGTCAAACAGCCTCCCATTCATTTTGTTAAGCGCGCGCTACATTCAAATTCGTAAACGCACTTAGTAATATATCCTCATTACAAAAGATAATAATTCTAATAATATACAAATCTTCTTTATACTTATGTATGTATTACATAATATAATATTATGATATAATAATTACTCATTATTATATAATAATAGAAGTTCAGATTCCATTTAATTAATACTTTTGAGCTTTCATGTGCCCATATGAAAGTTCTCAAAAAGGATCTTGTAGCCTATTAATAGGTTCATTAAGTATTATTAAAATTTTGAAAAAACTATTTTCTAAATTGAAACAAAATTTTTTAAAGAAAAAGTTATTTGTGATACAAGTGCGTATTACACGCTATTTTTTGCAACGCCCGTCCGAAAAAGTTGTTAGGAGGTGGTAGCGAAAAATACTAATTTTATATTGCATAGAGTGGAGTAAAGAAATTTGGTTGAAAACAATTTAAAAAAATTTTTTTTTCGAAAAAAAAAATTTTGAGCAAAAAATGTTTGAAAAAAAATTTTGAGCAAAAAAATGTTTGAAAAAAAAAATTGTGAAAATAAATTTTTGAAAAAAAAACTTGTGAAAAAAAGGTTTGGAAAAAAAATCGTGTGAAAAAAAATTTTGAAAAAAAAGTGAAAAAAAATGTTTGAAAAAAAAGCGAGTTGAGAAAAATTTGTTGGAAAAAAAATTATTAAAAAAAATGTTGGCGTTTATGCTCTTTTGCCAGGGGGGGGGGGGCTACGAAACCCTAAACAGTCAATAATGTATACTATTAATATTGTTTTCTGTATGATGCCTTCACACGTGCGTTGTATTTTGCACGCATTCCGTGAAGGCATATATGATAGCGAAATGCGTGTCATAACGCTCGCAGCTACGTGACTATCATCCCGTGATGGCGAAATGAACCCTCTCACGCACGCACAGCATGATAATCACACAATGCGGGTGATGTGAGACGCACGATTGTTATCTGGGTTGTTAAAAATATAATCGCTTTGTTGGATATGTAACTGTTACATTGAAAAGTCATCATTTTTGGTTGAATATTCGTCTTTTTTTGGGTAAAATATCAACTATTAGATGTTTTGTCAAAAGAATTTAAATTGATTAGAAATTTGAAGAACAGAAGAGTTACAGAGTTCAATTTAAGATTCAAAATTTATCGGACCGAAAATTTTGAGCTTATAGGTTTAAAATAGCTTGAAATTTTTGCACTTCCGAACTTTTAAGATCCAGTTTAATGATTTTGAATTTAAAAGCGTTTTAATTTGGATTTTCCAAAAACATAAAAACACGTTATTTCGAAGCTCTCCAAAAACACTTACCTACAACAAATTCAAAACTAAAAATGTACAAGCTTGAGCTATTCAAATTTAAACTAATGATGAATTTTCCTGAATTTTAAACGATGTTTTAATTTGAAATTCTCTCATTTCTGAAGTTTCATTTAAATTCTTCTTGACACATTTTCAATTTAACATTGCTTCAATTCTTAAGATTTTCATTTGAATATTGTTTGATTTCGAACAAGTTATCTAAATTGTAAATAAGAGAGAATCCTAAAGCGCGCTTTTAAGTGTTATGACATCATAGTTGAGCAAGTATTTTTGAATTCTTTGAATTTTGTTATCATGCGAAATTATTCCAATGTTAACCTTTTCCTCTTTACAATTATTCAAGTACACAGGATTTTAATTTAAAATTGTATAATAATTATGAACAATTTGAATTTGAAATGATAAAAGGTTGAACATTTAAATTTTAAAGCATAATTTGTACAATTTTGAGCGATTTAAATTGACCCCAAATAGTTCTAAATTTTGTTACGATGGAATTATTCCAATTGTAACCTTCTCTATCATACACTTATTTAGAAATAAAGGTTTTAAATTTAAAATTGTATAATTTTGAAAAACTTACATTTGAAACGGCAAAATGTTAAGCGTTTAAATTCTTAAACCAAATTTATACAATTTAGAATTATTTAAATTAAAACCAAATACTTTTGTAGTTTGTTAACATGGTGTAACTTCCCCATTTTAACGATTTTAACACTTATACATACAGGTTAGATTCACCTATCACAAGAAAATACTACAAACTAAATTTTATACCATTTATTGGATGATAAAACTCACACAAAATCATCATTTTGGCTTCTTTTTTTAAAAAAATGTACTTCCTGGTTTTCATAATTTGGAAACTTTTCATGTTTAATAGGTTATGTTCGTTGACAGCAACGAGATACGAACACTTTTTACGTATTTATTCATTTTTTTTTTATTTAAAAGAAAAAACAAATTTTCTTTCACTAATAAACAGATTTTGTATAGTTTATATCTATGATATTAATTAAATTTTTCGCCTAATGACATGATTTTCACTTTTTCCACTTGTCCGGTCAGGTGACAGTCAGATTGCCGGATTAGTAGAATAGTGGAACAGTTTTGACGAATGAGGTGACTGCTAGAGCTTGTGCAGGCACCTCATTGGTCAAAACTGTTCCGCTATTCTACTAATCTACCTCCATGGGACTGCGCCCTCACGCGTGCTCTCTGTATGACAAACTATTATAGGAAAATGAGTATGTGTAGGAAGAAATATTATGAAAATATTGACATAATGAATTTCAAAAAAAACTTAGAATGAGTACTGAATGATGTATATTAAAAGTCTGATAAGAATATAAATTATATTCAGGACAGAATGGAGGTTTGTAAATAATACTAAATGAGGGTGAACACTGTAACATTGTTACAATGAAACATTATAAATATCTCCGTTAAACAGTGTATACATAATTGAAGGGTAGAAATTCAAAAGGAGTCAAGCGCCATTTTTCCCTTTTTTCAGGAGAGACTAAAAACATGTTGTAAATTCAGCGGGACCATTTAAGAAAAAAATAAGAAAGTGCTTTCGAGATACTTTCATGCTCTATCGAACTAGAAAAAGTTTGCTCACAAAAAGCTATCGGCTTTCGAGAAATTGAATGAAACAGGTCAGGTTTCGAGGTTAGATTTTGGGTCCGTATCGACTTTTAACATCTTTCAACATTAATTGTGGAGTCAATTTGCAGTTAAAGAAAAAACAAAAAATTTGAATTCTAGCTATTGAATGGACGAATTGATTTCCAAAAAGTTTGTTTTAAAAAAATCATGCAGTTTCGCGAAATTTGAAAATCCAATTATGACTTCGAAATGGTGTAAAACTGACATTTCAACTTCAAATGACGATATAGCAGTAATAATTTTACATATTTCCAAAAAATGAGGAATTCGGTTTTAGCTTATTCACTACTGAACGGAAGGGACCCAATAGTAATTAAAAATAATTAGCCAGTGTCGAATAAAATGAAATTTGATTTTTTACTTTGTGGTTAGAAAAGCTTCTCGGACTGTGAACACAAAAACACAAGCCAAACACACGCGTATTAAATATTACATATTAAATGCTTAAATTAACAGCAATAAATAAAACTGCAGAATTTTGTTGGGCATGTAAAATATAACTCATTCCTTATATCTACTAGACGATTAGAAATTTTTATTTATACATTATAATTTATACAAATAAATTTCTCAAAGGATAATTCCCAACTAAACTTTACATTGTTAATAAGCTTATCCTACACTGGGCCAATATTTCATTTCTCAGTTATTGCTTTAGTGCTCGCTATCATTCTTTCCCTGCTGCTTTATACGATAATCTGATAGAGCTGCTTTGATCGCGTCCTCTGCAAGCACTGCAAAACAGTATAAGTTCATATCAATGTCAATTAAAAATTAATTAAGCATAATTATGAATACATTTACAAATCACACACATATATATATATATATTTTTTCGGTTTTGGTTTCGATTCCTTTGAAATAGAACTGAAGGGCCTATGACAAAGCCACCGAACGCGTCCTCGGGTTGCGGGTCCCTGTACTAAGGGTTTCTGCTGAATATAGTTACAATAATTAATAAGCGGTCGCGGACAATTGTCCAGGGATGGTCCCGAAGAAAAAACCCATAAGCGAAGGCGTAAAGGCGTAACAACCGTGTCCAAAGCTGAACGGCACCTCGGTAAGGTGTCTTAAACGGTGGCTCTGGGATACCGGCGACCTCTCAGAGTATGAGCCTTATCCTTGCACGCGGGGCTCTACAAGGATGGACGAACCCTTTCTCTAGCTGCTCGTGGGAACAACAATGAAACCACGAAAACACCAAAATGTTGTAGATGCCGTTTAAACCGATCGAACACGCAGAGCACCCGACAATGGGTCGGCAATCAATGCCCATCATCCTAGAGTTCAAGGTGCTGAAAATAATTTAGATGGAAACACGACGACGAACCGGCGAAAAGCCCACATTGAGTGGACGGATCAACTCAAGGATTTCGTGCTAGACTGCTACGATGCCAGCATTATTCCTTTTCGCGGAGGCTTTATAGCGCGTATGCACACTCTGTGGTGCCAGAAACACCCAGAGCTTCAGAACGTTTCGCATCAGTCTTTGCGAAATCAAGCCTACTACCTCCGGAAAAATAGATATGTACGCGGAGCGCTTCCCCAACCGCTGCTTGATCAAGATGCAGACGAAAATGAGAAAGCGACATGCAAGTTCCTCCTAAGCCCCAAGATCTGGCTGAAATGGATGCCTCCCTTCGTGGAGATATCTCGCAACAGTCCGAGCTCTGGACCATCAATTGCTCAGTTTATGATGCTGCGAGAGCTTTGGCTGGTTCAAATCGAAGGCTCCAACCAACGATGGATCAAAAGACCAAAAGACGCTTGCATCAACTGAACAAGAAGATTGGATGGGCAAGACAGAATGCGTCCCGTGTTCAATGTGTGATTGACTACATAACATCTGGTAGACCGTTTACGGAAAGGGTTCGAAAATTCGCCCAAGAACTAAGGATCTTGAATGACACACTACATAAGTCAAAGCTGCTGACAATCAAGCAGCATATTGTTGACAAAATACAGCTGATATACGACGAAAGGAGGAGAATACAAAAGAAGGAGAGATGGATCAGGGAGAATCAACAGTTTCTCGCTGACCCATCGCGCCTCTTCAGCGATCTCCCTGTTTCTGTAAAAAATCCACCCAAGCCCAAGGAGGTAGAGACTTTTTGGAGAGAGGTGTACAAGATCCCGGAAACACTAGAGTTGAAAGAAGATACTGACAATATCATCCGCTTCAAGGAGTTTTGCGACAACCTCATAAAATCTGAGGAGGAGTGCCCATCAGTCACTGCCAAAGAGGTGAAAAAAACACTCAGAGGCGCGAAAAACTTTTCCGCTGCTGGAACAGATTGTATCAAGAACTTTTGGTGGAAGAAGTTTACTTCTACACACCAACATTTGGCCCGCATATTCACCTCATATTTAAAGTCGGAGACGCCCATTCCGCAGTGGCTAGTGTTAGGACGCACTATACTCCTACCGAAAAAAGGCGGCTTGTCCAAACCAGAGAATTACAGGCCAATAACTTGTTTGAACACACTGTATAAGATTTTTACAGCTATCCTAAACAACAGGATTGTTCGACGAATTGAGCCTGTATGGCGAGAGATGTACGAACGTGGCTTGAAAAAAGGTGCAGCAGGCTGTCGAGAGAACCTGCTAATTGACAGGAGTGTCTGTAAAGACGCTGCAGCCGATCAGCGCGTCCTGTCAATGGCCTGGATTGACTACCGGAAAGCTTTCGATTCAACCTCTCATAGACTTATCATCTGTCTGCTGAAAAGCTTGAAGGTACATCCACACGTAGTGAGATGCATAGAGAGATCGATGCCTCTTTGGAAAAATAGATTTACTATCTCATCTAGAAATTATCGTGCGACAACGAACAACGTCACCTCCCAGAGGGGCGTCTTTCAAGGTGATACCATGAGCCCTTTGCTTTTTTGCATCACACTTCTGCCTCTATCTCTTGCACTACAAAATTCGCCTGCATACCTCTGTGGCGACACTAATCAGCGCGAGCATAACGTTACTCACGTATTTTATATGGATGATCTGAAGATCTATGCCTCTGGTAAAAGCAAACTTCAAACTGCTATTAATATCGTCAAGAACTACACAGGAGAGATTGGGATGGACTTTTGTTTGGACAAGCGTGCCAAAATTAATCTGAAGAAAGGAAAGATTACTGGCGTTCCCAAGGACCCTGAGCTTGTGGATATAAGTGCTATTAGACATCTTAATACTGGAGAGACCTATACATACATGGGCGTGCCTCAAAGCCGCATTCAGGACGTAACATCATCGAAGGAGTCTCTCCGAAGCAGATACAAGCATATATTTAAACACATTTACTTATACAAACAGACAGCGATAAACAAAGTATTATATATACAGGGTGTCCCAGACTCAAGTGTCCGGACTTATATAGCTATATAAAAATTAAAAAAATAAATAGAAAATTTCTTTTCCAAAAATCAGTTGAAGTTTTACTTTTTTAGTTATAAAACATTTAAGCTGGACCAATCAGGAGCGCTGTATAAACAACCGTGGGTGCGTGAACGGGATTCCAACGTAGTGTTCTCCCGTCGCTAACCCCACCTCTGCGCTCACTTCGATAATGTTTCATATAAAAACAAGTTAGGCATGCAATAAAGAGTTTTCGTGGTCGCTGATTACGAATTTTGTATTCTTCTTCGAAAATTCCAAGCTGGCGAATCCAATATGGCTGCCGAAATGTGTAAAAATCATTTTATGTCATAAAAGTACGAGTTGGGTATGCAATAAAGGGGTTGCGTGGTCGCTGATTACGAATTATGCATGACTTTTTAATAATTCCAAAATGGCGAATCCAATCTGGCCGCTTAAAAGTGTAAAAATCATTTTATTTCATTAAAGTACGAGTTGAATATGCAATAAAGGGTTTTCGGGGTCGCTGATTTCTGATTTAAGCTGCCATACATTTTTTAGTGGTACTAAAAGTATCCAGAAGATATAGCATTGATTTACAGTACAAGTCCGATAAGTGTACACCCCCCTTAAAACGTCATCACACGCACGGCACGCACACTAATTGGGGTTCTCCCACTACGTGTGCTATTTTGCTTATGATTTGCGCATCATTCTTACGCATGCGCGCACCTAATATCGTGCCCCTACAGCCCCGAAATGAGAAACTTATCGGACTTGTACTGTATGTATTTATGTGCTGTCGGCATTAGCGTTATCCAATGTGCACCACTAGGAGGTTGCGCGATCGGTCTTGCACATCAATTAGCCCTGAAAAGGGCCGGTTTATATATTTGCAGTTTCTTATCTGATTGTTTTTACTTGTCTTCGTACATTGACCATTTTATTCTATCCTTTTCCTTTGAATACCTTTTCATGTATACATATATTTTATCATGGTATTTTTTATCAAAGTAAAACACATTGATTTTTTTAAAATGATTTTCACTCCGCTTAAAAAGTGCTTCAGATGTTAATATTGAATCATTGGGCTTTGCAGTAAAACTTGCTCTGTAAGCTTCTCTTTTAAAGTTTGCACCAAGACCATCGTACGCACTCTTACTATCAGCAGTTGTAAAATAATGCCACTCAGCTTCAATATTAAAATCTTTCTTATGAAAAACCAAATTCGCAATCTGGAATCTATTCTTGTGTTGCTTAGCTCCGTCAGTTACATAAATAATTTTTGATCTAGAACTACATGAAATTCAGAAGAAAATGACAATGTGTGTGATCGCCTTATGTTTCAAAGGAAAACGATGGAATAAAATGGTCAATGTACGGAGACAAGTAAAAACAATCAGATAAGAAACTGGAAATATATATAACGGCCCTTTTCAGGGCCAAGTGATGTACAAGACCGATTGCGCAACCTCCTCATGGTGCACATTGGGTAACGCTAATGCCGACAACACATAAATCAATGCTATATCTTCTGGATACTTTGAGTAGCACTAAAAAATGTATGGCAGCTTGAATCAGAAATCAGCGACCCCGAAAACCCTTTTTTGCATACGCAACTCGTACTTTTATGACATGAGATGATTTTTACACTTTTCAGCAGCCACCTTGCGTTTGCCATCTTGAAATTTTTTTAAATAATACAAAATTCGTATAATCAGCGACCACGAAGATCCTTTACTTCATACCCCACTCGTACTTTTATGACATAAAATGATTTTTACACATTTCGGCAGCCATATTGGATTCGCTATCTTGGAATTTTCAAAGAAGAATACAAAATTCGTAATCAGCGACCACGAAAACCCTTTACTGCATACCTAACTTATACGTATAAGACACAAAATGATTTTTACACATTTCAGGGACCATCTTGGATTCAACAGATATACATTTTTTGAACTGATATGAAATTCGTAGTCAGCGACCCCAAAAACACTTGAAAAGTGAATTGCAAGAGTAAAAATTACGTTTTTGTAAGAATCAGATGAAAACTAAGAGAATTTTGTTAATTCATAGAATGTTTATGAATTTTCTTGATTAGGAAAATTTAATAGTCGAAATCAGACTGGTATCAGAATCACCTACAAACTATAAATTCAGCAGTTTTTCTCTTGTGGCGGCCATTGTTGGTCCGCCATTTTAGAAATCATAAAGTACCATACGGCACTAAAAGGTAGAAGCATCAACGATATATATATATATTATTGTATGCAATATATTGTCCCACCACCTATGAACGTTCCGGTAATGGGTGATAGAGGACAAAAAAAGAAACAGAAAAGTCCTCTGGCAAAAGATGATCCGGGTTTAAAAAAATTTTAAGGCTTAAACTTCGCGTCTTGTATTGGGATATGAAATCATGACGTCACAGCGTCACGTGATAGGCAATATGGAGGCAACAACGGGGTCACTTTACCTCTAATACATGCGATGCGAAGGGTTTTTAATTTATTTTGCAATTATTTCGACGAACTGGGAATCAGTATCTGCAAAAATGATCAGAGTAGACATTTTAAGAAAGGGGGAAAAAATTTGCAAGCTGGACATGTTATAAATTTAGAAAAAATATCAATTATAAGTTGATAGAATCGTCATCCAGTGTACTGTTTTCGTAAAAAATGGTTTGTTTTTATTATCCAAGAAGAGGGCTGAACATGGCTAGGTAGTCGTCCTTTAGAAACTGAATTTAAAATATATCATAAAGGAATATGAATTACGTTTTTGTGGAAATTGCAGACCTTCTCATAACGTACAAAAAAGTGGCTTCCATCTAGTTTTTACGATAAATACAATGGACACATATCCTTGAAAAGTGAACAATTTTCTATTTGTAAGTGCGTTTTAGTACACTTTTCGCATAAAAATACCCTAATTAAGTAGAAAATGAGATTTTACTTAAAACTATATAAATGAGAGATTTGCGGAACATAACGAAATTTTAGGTTATGTGTTCTATAATAACGACGATAATAATTCATCATTTGGATATAATGACTTATTGTAAGATGTTTCTCATATGTGTTATTATATTAAAGTAAAAGAAAATAGTAGCATCCAGTTAGAAAATCATTACTCTTAAAGATATGATGATATGTCTAATGTCTTATTGATGATATTGCTTTAAACTGAACGAAATATTAATATAATAATAATTGTTATCATAAAATTAAAATCGATCATGTAAAAAAACCTGTAATACGACCCCGTTATTTTAATACTACATTTGGCCACCAGTTGGCGTATCGTTGTATTTCAGATCCCAATAGAAACAATCAAAGATCAACAATGTGAAATTCTTGTGGGAGCTGAAGTGAACCGCCAGCACGCACACTATCTTAACACTTAGGAGACAAACAAGTGGTTGCTAAAGCTCGATTCTGATTGGTTCATTGTGCCTAACTTTGAAGCTTTACTGTGCCCAAACTAAGCCCCAGATCAAGTTTTGCCAGAGGACTTTTGTGTTTTTTCTTTTTCCTCCATCACCCAGTGCCGGTACGTTCATAGGTGGTATATATATATATATATATATATATATATATATATATATATATAAAGAGTGAAATGCTAGTATCAAACGTAATTCTAATCTAATTTTATAACAGTTTTCTTACTCGAACAGTGTAGCTTGACAGGCGGTAGACACAATTCTTTTGCAATATCTGTATTCTTCAGTTTCAGTGCCTCATCAACCTGTAAATATTTCAAAGAATTCTAGAATCTAGGATTATTTTATAAATCATAATTATATTTTCAAAAATTCGGTATCAATTTATATATATTTTAATTAGAAGAGTGTTTGGAAGTAAAAGTATGTAAAAAATCAAATGAATAAAAACATAATCGAAAAATAAATATAGGTACCTATATAAAGGAAATTAAACTGACAATATTGTTTCATGTAAAACCATTTTTTTTAATATGTTAATTCGCACCGTTTTTCCCTTGACCCATTCGGTAGCGAGAGAACTTGAGGCTATGGCGGAACCACAACCGAATGTTTTGAATTTTGCGTCCAGAATTTTACCATCATCGTCCACCAGGATCTGGAGCTTCATAACGTCTCCGCAGGCTGGAGCTCCCACTAATCCGGTTCCAACATGTTTATCATTTTTGTCCAACGAGCCTACATTTCTGGGATTTTCGTAGTGGTCCAAAACCTGAAAAACCAAATTAATTGGTGTGATTTACTTTTAATGAAATATCATTTTCAACAAGTAAATTGCACAGAAAGTATGTCTGTATGGATGAAATACTTTTTTGTCAATACGATAATTTGAATGAGACGGTTGCACACAAATTGATCAAATTTGGCAGTATTTTTTCACTACTGATTTCTCAAAATATACACAAGAATTCGTAGAGATATCGATTACATTTTTTTACCACTTTTACAATATTTGAATCGGTTTTTAATCTAGATATTAACTTTTCACGTTAACATGATTCAACGTTAATGCTTTAAAAAAAGACTCCTCGATGTAATCCAATTCACAATTTTAAAATGAGAGATACAATACGTGAGACTTAAAAAGAATAATGGTAATAGGGAAAAATATAATTAATTCCGAATCACTCACTTGCGTCAGTGCAAGTGAGGCACTAGTAGATAGCGCATAAGAGAATCTCTTTCGCTCTAATGACTATGACTACTATGAATTTGGCCTCACTGTATATAATAATATATGTATAATATAAGGGATTTTGTATGTTACACAGTAAACAAAAGAACTTTAAGAACATTTAAAATCATTTCGGAATCCTCCTAAATAATCGGATCGATTATTCTGAGCTCATATTATGTACAATTGTCGTTCATGTCCATTTTAACGTTCAGAATTTCAAGCATTACACCATGTTGCATAATATTTATAGGCTACATTGGCTACAATGTAAAAAAATGTTACCAAGATTATGTACGATTTTCCATGTAATTTTACGAAAGCATCAAAATTACTAAGAGTATCGTAATCAATTTACAAAATTTTGGTAAAAACCACTAGGAAAAACGTAGGGATTATACAAAAATTTGGTAAAATCATTAAGTTTATCGTATAGGTTCTATTTATGTCTGAAAAGCGGACAGAGATGATGCTATGGAGTTACGTTTTTTTGTCAAACATAAAAGCTACACATTTCCGGGAAATAAGTACAATGTTACTAGAGAGAACCTACATTGAAGTACCAATTCTTATCAAAAAGCCTAAATTGACCATTTCGAACTTGACTTACAAAAACGATAATAACTAACATAAGTGTGACAATCTGGCCCCTTTTCAGGTGGACGTAAATATACGATTATCATACTAATTTTACCAAAATTGGTAAACTTTCTACGATAACTGTAGCGATTTTACAGAATTTTTGTATAATCATGTGAAAGCACAGCGAATCTATATACCCACATTTTTTTGCAATGTGCAAAATGGTTAGTGTGAGAAAAGTTATTTGTCAGAACTCATAAATATCATCTTGATTTCGAGAATTTCAAATTTTAGGTTATGTACCTTGCAAATTAAATTGCGACGTAAAAAGAAGGAAACAAAAAAATGTCAGAATAACATAATCAAATTAAATATTTTTTATAATAAAAACTGAAATACCCTTTTAAAATTATAGATATGGTTTTTCTTGCGTCATTTAGAGTTATGAATATATTTTGAAAAAATATAGACACAAGGTTAGGAGAGGTTAAATCGTTACAAACTCACATTCGCGTGATACGAAGCTCGAGAAACTACGCTGTAAATAATATTCGATGCTTCTGATATTTTCGACGGTATATTCCTCCAAAGTGCCATTTTTTAAAAACAAATTTCTTTTTTCACCTTTCTATTTAGTTCGCTTCACGAAATATAATTCGCCAAGCCGCAATGTTAAGGAAGGTTACGGTTGTGTCGTTTGTGAGTACTGGCAAGCACTGGTGATATTGCTGGCAGATACTGGTGAGCATGATCTAAAAATGATCATGCTGGTGAGCACGAAGTAAGCGCCTGATGGTGCTTTCACACCTCTGCCTGCCTGCCTGGTGCAGGCAGAAAAGTTGTAAGAGTAAAAGAGATAGAGAGCGCAAAATTGGACAAAAAATACTTTCTATCTCTTTTACTCTTACAACCTTTCTGCCTGCCCCAGGAAGGCAGGCAGAGGTGTGACAGCACCATAAGGGTCTATAGGAAAAGGCATGATCCAAGAAGTATGGTCCCGCCCGCCACGCGCATCTAAAAAAAAGTGAACCAATCAAATGCCCGTAGGAACTCGTACAGCGGAAGGCATTTTTAAAGGGACGTCAAGCGGGAAGTTTAAAGCAGGTTCAACAGAAAAAACTCGAAGTTTTTTGTTTTTTTTTTGTTTGGGTGATACAAACCAATCTATTTAGATTATTACAATTCGAAAAATAAGAAAAAGCAATAATCCAAACAAAAATTTTTAATATTTCTAAAATTGCTATATTTAGTGCATTTTTCTTACAAAGAATTTTATAATAAAAAGATTTCTTTAAAGAAATTGAGTTAAAATAATTTAGATTCAATTAAAAGAAATCAGAAAATATTCAACCCTGCAGATTGAAAGAATCATTTGTTTAGTGTCTCTATTTAATAATTCAAAATTAAGATCGAACAGAAATCCACTTTATCATGAATAATTTTCTGCAAAATGAGCATGAAAAAGATTTAAAACTAAAAAGCAGACTTCTAAATTACCTCACTTTTCGGCTCATTAGAGACAAAAATAACCAATTGAAAAAAGAGGGAGAAAAGGAGGAAAAGTCGACCAAAAAACCAACCTCTTACTTTTTCTTTTATCCGTCTTTTTTATACTACCAGGGAACCAATATGTTTCGGAGTCAATTTAGACTCCCTCATCAGGGATTATTTATAGGAAACTACAAGATATAATAGATATATTTTTATGCTGATTAAAAAAAATTAGAAACATAATACCTGTAAACAAAAATAATATCTGTACGTGCACACTCACATACACGTGTACACGCAAACACATATCACTTTTTAAAAATATTAACTGAACTAATTTTGCATTCATTATTGAATAACTGAAAAAGATATCGAGAACTTATTATTTATAATAAGATTAAAAATATTTAAAAATTCAAAGAAATATATAAAATTAAAAAAGAAGATCCAAATATTATTAATACTAAAAATTGTGAAAAATATGTTTTAATTTATATTCAAAAAGAACAATTCTTTTTAAAAGAAAATATTACTAAGAAATTACGTGGTGAAGTATTCAAAGCACCGAGGCAAACTAAACTCATTTTTTAACACAAAAACTCTCAGAGCATGACAGATTCTAGAAATCGTTTACTCCCACTGTTCAAAAAAAAGAGAGAGAAAGAGAGAGAGAGAGAGAAGACTCTTTTTACTTTTATAGCTTTTCGTTTGCCAGGATAAGTGATACAGTTTTCACCGAACCTCTCGAACTAACCCAAAACATCATAAAATGCACATGTTACAAAAAAAATTTTTTTTTTTGCAGATATGAGAAATACACAAAATATAAGAAATCGTTTCAAAAATCATTATCCATCATTCAGAAATGAATACAAAAATAAGATATCACAAGTGATCTGAAAATAAAACATAAGTAAAACATTTTTTCTAAATAGAAAATTCAGTATAAGATTACAAAAAAAGATTACAAAAAGATTAAAAGATTACAAAAGTACTCATTGGTATATAATGAACAATTATGCTCATATATTGTATATATGGCATCTCCCTTAGAATACCTTTGGTTATTAGTCCAGGCATTACGTCGGAAAAATGAGTGAAATTCCGTAATAACTCATAGACGAAATGTTTTTAATGAGAAAGTTTCGTTGAGGGGTTCATTTTAACATATCAAAAACTCTAGAACAGATCAGTTGCCAAACCGGGTTTTTTTTCGGAAACAGTTCCAAAATTTAGTTTTGCGTGGACTGATAATTCCCATTTCATTTTAGAGCAAAATGTCCAACAGAAAAAAGAAAGAGGACAAAATTATAAGAAAATTGGTTGAAAAAAATAATCCGGTACCTTCTATCGGTTTCAAGTTAGGATATATTGAAAAAACCCCACTTTCTTGGATTTTCGACGAAAAATCACTAGTTTTCAAAAACAACTGTGTACCTTTGCACCTAATTACTACACGGAAAAGTGTTCCGCAGGTGAGTGAAAGTAGACTCAATTTTCTGTGATTTCAAAAAAACAACAACCCTGGCGGACCGGCCGAACGCAAACATTACGCTACAGCGTAACGG
>CAKNXH010042728.1:0-17172 GCA_932178445.1 Andricus quercusramuli
AAATATTTATTAAATTTTGTTTTTCACAAAATCCAGTTTTTTCACTTCCTTTCAGAAACAGTAAAAGATACAACTTTTTCACAAGAGGAAAAAAGATGCGCCATGGAATTTTCTACAAAGTCATATGTTTCAAAAATTTAATTTTCGAAATCGATTTTCAAGACAACAGGGGCCAACCGGAACGGCCATGTGAATTTTATATGCCCTTACACTATCCAGCGGCTCAATTACTCGCACCGAATAGTTTGGGTACATCCGTTGGAGCTCTCTCTTAAGGTCTTGATGCCTCTCCTCCTTTTCTTTCTCCTTTGCAGTGATGTTGTATTCGGACGGAGCCGAGAATTCGATCACGAATAAAGTTCGTTTCTCGAAGTCTTGGAGAACAATGTCAGGTCTCGAGTGAGCAACGGAGACTGCTGTCAGAAAATCGTAGTTTCAGAAAATTTGGCACTTCTCGTTTCGCACAATTGACTCTATATCCCTTGGAGCTTTCGGCAGGGCAGGGTCGCGACCAACACCGTAAGAGCGACAAAGATGGTAATAAAGTACTCTTATGGCCGCATTATGTCTATAGATGTACGTCGTTCCGGCGTGGGTCGGACACCCAGATGGTATGTGTTCTAGGTACTCAGCGTGTGCATGAGATGCTCTGCACCTATCGCTGTGAACTTCTTGACATAAAATGCGGGCATGGTATGCTAAGGTGGAAATGGCACCGTCCTGGCATGCAAAAATAAAACCCTCTGTATCTGAGTTGAGCCCTGATGATTTGAGGAAAGCAAAAGTTTGCTCCTTCGACAAGGTCTGTTTTTCGACATTTCTGTAAAAGTTTACGTGCATATGATTGTCTAGTAGCTCTTGGTGAAATTTTCCAAACTCTGCTTTCTTTACTTCGGCTTTTAGACGTAAAGCATCTATATGGAGTAATGCACTTTCCTCACTTCTGATGTTAAAATTAAGGCCAAGGGTCTCCGCCGCTTGCTCCGCGGCTTTGTAAAGGAACGCTCCTTCGCCAATCATCTCGTGATTCCTGACCATCTTTAGGAGAGGATCTCTGCCATTAGCAACGATGTAAGCAGTACTTAGAACAATTCGTTTATGAAGACACTGGAGATTCAGAAGTCCGCGTCCGCCTTGACGGCGTGAAATGTATAATCGCGGCACTGTCGAATTGATATGCAAGCTTTTATGCATATGCATGATCTTACGTGTGGTGACATCAAGGGCCTTAAGCTCGTTCTTTGTCCATTGAAACACCCCAAACGAGTAGAGTAGAACCGGGACGGCAAGCCTGTTAGTCGCAGATACCTTGTTCAATGCCGACAGATTGGAAGACCAAATCTGTCGAAGAAGATGCTTGTATCTGCTTCAGGGAGACTCCTTTACTTGTGTTACGTCCTGAATGCGGCTTTGAAGCACGCCCAGGTATGTATAGATCTCTCCAGTGTTAAGATGTCTAATAAAACTTATATCCACAAGCTCAGGGTCCTTCGAACGCCAGTACTCTTTCCTTTCTTCAGATGAATTTTGGCACGCTTGTCCAAACCAAAGTCCATGCCAATCTCTCCTGTGTAGTTCTTGACGATATTTATAGCAGATTGAAGTTTTCTTTTAACAGAGGCATAGATATTCAGGTCATCCATATAAAATACATGAGTGACCTTATGTTCACGCTGATTAGTGTCGCCACAGAGGTATCCAGGAGAATTTCGTAGTGCGAGAGATAGAGGCAGAAGTGTGATGCAAAGAAGCAAAGGGCTCATGGTATCACCTTGAAAGACGCCCCTCTGGAAGGTGAAGTTGTTCGTTATCAGACGATAATTTCTAGATGAGATAGTAAATCTAGGTTTCCAAGGAGGCATCAATCTGTCTATGCATCTCACTATGTGTGGATGTACCTTCAAGCTTTCTAACAGACAGATGATAAGTCTATGAGAGGTTAAATCGAAAGCTTTCCGGCAGTCAATCCAGGCCATTGACAGATCGCGCTGATGGGCTGTAGCGTCTTTACAGACACACCTGTCAATTAGCAGGTTCTCTCGACAGCCTGCTACACCTTTTTTCGAGCCACGTTGTTCGCACATCTCTCGCCATACAGGGTCAATATATATATAAACAAGGGAACCAAATGCGAATCAGTATAAAAAAGGATTCGAACTAACATTTTTACTAAAGATCAGATTTTAGAAGATGAGTTTAAGTAATTAAAATAATAAAAATAAAAGTTTTAAATAATATTGCCGTTGACGCGCATTAGGACGCGGGCTCTCATGCGGATCAGACGCATGCGCCCGAACCTTTGACTTTTGTACATGTCTATCATAAGTTTAATAACTATTACATCAGTTTTTAAATAAATTTGATAATATTAGTGACTGATGAAATTTTTATAGAGATATGTTGACAATACAACAGAAACAAGAAGAGAAAATAGTAATTTATAGGTTTCGAAAATTTTGAGTAGAATTTAAGGTTGGTTATGGGATCACTACTTTTCATGTTTGCCGCATTCTGGAAATAGTACCAGATCGTCAGAACCTTATTAATTTACTGAAACTCCACGATTTTATGAATATTCCTTTTCAAGTCTTGTGATTGTCAAATAAATATCTATTGGAATATTAAAGAATTTTGCCTGTAACCCATACGTGGCGCGTCCCCGGGTGGTGGATAGGGGAATACTCGCTGGAAACAGAGGGTGGGGCTGAAATAAAATAGGCTCCGCGGACCAAACAGACTGGGTGAAGGACACACCGAGAAAAAACCGAGGGTTTCTGCTGAATACGGTTACACTACTCAATAAGCAGTCGTGGGAAGGGGTCCAGGGATGGTCCCGAAGGAAAAATCTCCAAGTCAAGGCGTTAATCCACCGTGCGGAAGGCTGCGTGGCACCAGGGGAGTGGTGTCGCAAACGGTATCTCTAGGATACCAGGTTGCCTTCTAGAGTACACAGACCTTACCCTCGCATGCAGGGCTCTGCGGGGGTGGACCTTCATTTCCCTAGCTACTCGTGGGAATTAAATGGAGCATGATTTAAAAACAGCAAATAAAAGTATATGTGAGGAGTTGGGAGCTGACCTGGACGAAGTGGTGGAGATCCCTGATTTCTACCAAAAGACGCTGGCTAAGCAAGAACAAATGTGAGCGGCTGAGGGCGTGAAGGAGTGCAAAGATCGTGTGAATGATCTGAAGGATGTTTTGGCGAAGATGCAGGATTCCTGTGACACGAAAAGAAATATATTCATGCCTATGAAGCATGGACTGAGTGAGGCGAGAAATGTTTTGATGAGACTGGAGGACAGCATATGCATGGCTAGTGCGTCTTACCAAGATGCGCTAAAATACGCTGGAAAGGGGGTAGCAAAGAAATACAAGAAGAAGATGGTGAATTTGAGCAAAGAGACCAGTCACGACGGTACTCAGATTGAAGAAGTCGTGGAAACTCCCGCTCCTCATCGTGAGAAACGAGAGAGGGAGCCCACTCTGAGTTCCGTCGAGGCTGACCCCTCGAGGCCACTGAAGAAGCGGATGAGGACCCGTCCTTCGACTGTGACGGCCTCAACCCCTAAAGGAGATGAAGACGGTGTACCCACACCCGCAGCCCAGCCGCAGAAGAAGAAGGAGAAGCTGAAGAGAGCCCGACCCGAGGCGGTCTTGATTAGACCGGCCGAGTGTTCGAGCTATGCGGAAATTATCAGGAACCTCAAACAATAGGTGAAGCCAGACACCCTTGGTGTAAATATCAGGGGTGTCAGGCAGACCCGAAGGGGAGAGGTTCTTGTGGAAGTAGGGCCGGCTGCAAATGGCACATCAAAGCTATCCGCGGCCATCTAGAAGGCTATGGGAAATGGGGAAAACGTGCGTGAGCTCGTTTGCCGCATCGAAGTTGAGGTCCTGGACCTCGACTTGATCACGGATGAGGAAGATGTGGAGGCTGCGGTACGAAAACATTTTGGAAAAGCAGCAGCTGTAGAGTTGAAAGTGTGCATGACGAAAAGGGCCTTCAGAGGTAATCTGAGGGCCTTTGTCGAAATGAAAGAGGATCTGGTGGCAAGACTCCTCCGGACGGGACACCTCAAAGTGGGATGGGTGTCCTGTCGTGTGCGGAGGAAGACGACGTCTGTAAGGTGTTTCCGCTGCCTGGGCTATGGCCATAAGGCCGCAGGATGCAGGGATCCAGACCGGACCAGGCCTGCTGAAGGTGCGGCAAAGAGGGCCATAGGGATGCGGCGTACGAAAGTAAGCTGCAGTGCTACCTCTGCGCCGCTAAAGAAGTGAAAACCCGGACCGACTATCTGCCAGGTACAATGCGGTGCACGTCGTTCAGGGAGGCCGCCTCCTCGAAGAAGCCCGACGAACGACGAAAATAGCTGATTACACACAACCAAGATGCCGAAGGCCGACGAGCCCGGGTTGTGGTACCACCACACTACTGAGGACGATTCGTGCATCTTGGTTGGGTGGAAAGGAGGAAGGAACAAGTCCAGGTTGGCAACATAGTGGGACGCCGATGCACGGCGTAGTATTCCTATAACCCATGTTCCTGAAGTAATGCGAAAGCGGATTCCGGGAATGTGGGTTGGCAAGGAGTGGAGGTGAGTTTAGACGGATTACCGTTTTTTAGGCCGAGTCCCACTCTCAGTGAGTAAATGCATTCTCACCTCCTCTACAAGAAAAAAAAAAAAAAACATTGAGACATTTCAAAGTTGCCACAACGCAGACATTTTTTTTTGTTGAAGTAGTGTAGCCACCTACAACAATTTAGTTTCAGGTTGTCAATTATTCGTTGGGCTTGACATTTCAGAATACTTTTTAAATCATTATCTCACTTTTTGATAAAAAAAAAAAGATTGATCCGCATTTGAACCCAGATCCGTATTTGGTTCCCTTGTCCTACCTTTCTTGGTTTGAGAGCAATAAAATTACGATGAATGAACAAAACCCCAAAACGTAATTCCAACAATAGAATTGAGATTCGACTGTACTTTTAATATTTTCATCCTACTTCGGGTTACCAAAAATAATATATTTAAATTTAAAATATAAAAAAATTAATTTAATAGGTTCTAGGAATGTCTTTTACATTTACCACTTTGAAATTCTTTGAGATTGTTTGACGAGTGCCGATGGGAGATTCATCGCTTTCTTCTTGGGTCATATCCACAACCTCGCCGCTGTACATGTTTATTTTCACCTTAAATTCGAAGGGATATCGTCTTACAAATATTCCAATTAGATGGCTAATGCCCTTCAATATTGCAAAAACATCACCAGTGGATGTTGTCAGAACATTTTTTTCTTTGTCTGTGACAAACACAAGAGTATCATATGCTTCTTTCATTTCAATTTGTTTATCGTCAGAAAAAGTGTATGTCCGAATGTCGAAAAGTCGATCCGGATTCGTGTGGGGAATAAGCCGCATCAAATTAAGGTGGCGAAGTTGATATCTAAGTTTGAGAGAAGGAAGATGATTGGCAGGAGGAGACCTAGACCTGTGACGAAGAGTAGGCTCGGTAAGGGGAGGAGGCCTGACCAAAGAATGAGGAATGGTAGGAGGAAAATTCCTTTCTGTTAAATGATGTCTCTCAGGAGAATAGGAAGTTGTGGAACGAGAAATACTAGAATTAGAGTGGCTATTATGTAAACCGTCAGACTGATGACTGATTTTAAAATAGGGGACCACATTTTTCTTAAAGTGGACAATCACATGCTGGTATATCGTGGATCGTGTCATTCTTGCCTTGAGACTATTCTTAAAAAAAACTATTTTTATTTTTTTTCAAAATAAAAAAAATCAAATTAAAGTGCGCCTGGCATAAGACAACCTAGCAAGGTGTGTTTAGTTGGGGGTTTTCCGGTTTACGTAGCACGACTGATGGTAGGCAAGTTTTCTGCAGCATCCATTGTTCCCTTAAAACTTATCAACACCGCAGCTCAGGGCCCCCGATTGCCCCAATATACAGTGGGCCAGGAGCTTGAAGGAGTTCGAGAAATCAGGCCATTGCAATCAGTAATAGTTACAGTATCTACGACGTAAATAATTTATTAAATAGTGAAATCGTGCTCCGTTGGCCGTTATTTAAAGCATGAAAATCTATTATAATTTTACATGTTCTTTTGGTTCTATCCATAGGGATCACGTGACCTTATGAACTGGTGGGAGGGCTTTAAAATCTAATCAGACTACAGACCTGGAAAAGGTGAACCAAATGAACTGCATCGCAAGATACGACAGCTTTGGGGAACTGGCTCATTCTTGTTTGTGGGACCTAAATTAAGAAGCGATCCTTGCAGGCGGTAATAGCAAAGCCGCCTGGAATATCGAGAGCGCGTGTTCTAAACCTCCCAACCCATGATGTGGTCGCCATGCCAATGTTTGAATGAAACCAGACAGACAAGGCGGTCGGCTGGAAGGTCTCCGACCAAAATCCTCTATTGGAACACAAATACAGCTTGTTCCAGTCAGCTCTAGGAAAATCGGACCACCCACCTGGTGAGATTTCGTAAAAAGACTAGAGCATTGTACAACAGTACAAGCAGAAATAAATTGTCTTCTGAATGGGATATCGACAAGACGGCTCAGTGTGAATACAATGAAAGCATAAGAAGCTTCAGATAGAGAGATTGAAGGGCCTCTGCGGAAATCTAAGAACATTCCGGGAGAAGTCCGACTGGAATTTCACCGGCAAAGTCGTCGATACCAAGAAGATGGAATGGGCCATTAGGTCCTTCTGTCCCTTCAGATTACCGGGAGTGGTTGGCGACTACCTGATGCTTTCACAAAAAGCCATAGACTTCGTCGTCATCCACTGACGAAACTATTTAGAGTAAACATTGCCCTTAAACACGTGCCACCAGCATGGAAGAAAGATAGAGTGGCCTTTATTCCCAAACCTGGGAAGGAGGGTTATACTCCTGGTACAGATTTCGGGCCGATCAATTTAACGTTCTTTATTCTGTAGACACTAGAGAAAATTGTTAAGAGATTTATTAGGGATGAAGTACTTTCAGTCTCCCCGTCGTATTACAGAGGGCAGCAAGCATTTCAGGCGGGCTGCTCTGTAGATACTGCACTTTATGCTGTGGGCATCTTCTTAGACATAAAGGATAAGTTCAGCAATACCCTTTAGAAGTCATCTGTCGGGAGGTTCAAGGTGTGTCGTGCCAAACCAGCTAGTAAGCTGGATAGGAAGCATGTTACGTTGGAGGCAACTTGTAACCAAATGGGGTAAAGGCCTAGTCACGGGGTATAGCATCTCGGGAATGCTCGCCGGGGGCTGTCCTGTCACCTCTCCTGTGGTGCATCGTACTGGACGGCCTCCTTCGTAGACTAAACGAAGAAGATTATTATACCCAGAGGTTCACGGATGACTTCGTATTCCTAGTTAGGGGGCTCATCTCAAACCTTTGATGAGTCTTACGGGGTTAGCGCTGCCCATCGTTGAGGTCTAGTGTAATAGGTAAGGGCTCTCGGTAAATGCAGAAGATACCAGCCTGCTCATTTTTACGAAAAAGTACAAAGTGGTGAAAGTTAACGCCCCTATATTCCGTGGTCAGAGAATGATGATATCAGACTCAGATAAATACGTAGGAGTAATCCTAGATAGCAAACTGTACTAGGCGAAGAATCTGGAGGCACAATGCCGGATGTTTTACTTGACATGTTGTGTGTGCAGAAGAGACTTTGGTTTGACACCGGGTCTAGGGTCAAAAATGCTTTTATTACTGTACTCCGCTGTTCTTAAGCCAAGGCTCCTGTATATACGAAGCCGCCGTCTCGTAACTAGGGGTGAAACTCAAAATGAGGCAGGACAGGCTGCGACGATTAAAAACGCTAGCGTTTAGGGGAAAGATGGGAGCAACGAGGACCGAGGTCCACAAAGGCGATAAGGTACGTGCTTGGGCGAATTATCACACCATAAATCTGGTATACAAACGGTCTCAAAGGACAGACGGATGGGGAAGTCAGGAGCAGGAATCTATGACAGTAGAAGTAGGAAGGGGATAGGGATCCTACTTGAGCGGTATGCCACAGTCTTTCAAGCGTAAGTCATGGCCGTCCTCCGATGCGCTGAGACATTAATAAAGAAAAATCATCCAAATTAGTTGTTTTTTTTTTACGGAGAAATATGTCCTCTTTTACATAATGCCTTTCTTAGAGCCCCTTTCCAGGTTAAAATTTGAATGATCACTATTTAAGGTCGTGTAAAAAATATACGACCTTATGGAGAGGCCTTTCGTGGGCTCAAAAAATGGTGAATTTGGCTTTAAAACACGTTTAATATTATAATAAAAGCAGGTGTTTCGGGTTTCAATCATGTGTTAAACTATGAATCTTAGTTTTACACATGATTGAAACCCGAAACACCTCCTTTCATTATAAAGAATCACGTTGAGTATTGTTAGGAAAACTGTTTTGGAGACAGCAAATATAAATATAATGTGACATTTGCCGGTTCATTGCAGGTTAAGTTTACTTTCTCCGAATGTGGTTAGGCTGCCAACTGCTGAGCGTATTTTTATTTATATTGATCAGCATACAAATTTAATACCTGATTTATTAATTGACATGCTGGCCAAATTTCGGATTTGATTCTAAATTCCAGAAAAAAATGCGACGTAGCTTTGACTAGCTTTCCCAGTAGCTGGACTACTTTGAATATTGAATATCAATATATCATTATATTTGAATATATCTCAATTTCAAATTCTAAACAAATTAGAAAAGAAAATAAAGAATACTTGTCAGCTTAAATTTGTGATTTTTTGGAATACCTATAACGCTATAGGAATGTGGAGAAATAACCTGAAAATGTTCTAAATTCCTGAATAAACCAGAAAGTCAGAGGATCTTGCCAGAACAAGGCTCCCTGTGGCAAAGTCCTCCTAGGATAAGTCCTCCCAACGGATTCATGTCACATTGTGCATCACTTCCCAAAGTATAGATCGGGTTCAAGTTATATAGAGCAGGCCTTTCAAGGGCATCACTGCTTATAGTGAAAAACGATAAGTACCAGCCTAGAAAAATAGGACAGATCTTCCCTCCGGATAGCAATTTTAGGCAACACTCCCCACAATGAAAAACGATATGTAGCAGCCTGGCAAGATCGGGCAGGTCTTCCCACAAGGTGGCAGATTTGAGAATTACTCTTCACGGTGAAAATGGTAAGCAGCAGCCTAGTAAAATCAGGTAGGTCTTCCAACAGGGTGGCAGATTGGGGCATCACTCTCCACAGTGAAAAACAATAAATAGCAGCCTGATAAATGTGGGCAGGTCTTCCCAAAAGGTGGCAGATTCGAGCACCACTCCCTAGAGTGAAAAATTATGATTGTCAGCGTCAAGAAATTAAGCACGTATTCCAACAAGATGGCAAATTCGGGAATCGCTTCTCACAGTGAAAAAGGATGAGTAGCGCCCTGGCAAAAACTGGTATTGCTTCCCACAGGGTGGTAATTTTGAGCATTACTGCTAAAAGTGAAAAACGTTCATTAGTATCCTGGCAAAACTGGACAGGACTTAACACTGGGTGACAATTTAGGGCATCACCTCCACAGTGAAAAATTATAATGAGCATCCTGGCAAAATCAGGTCGAGCTTCTCACAGGGTGCAATTTTGGGCATCACTCCGCACAGTGAAAAACGATAGTTAGCAGCCTGTAAATTGAGCAGGCCTTCCCTGAAAGAGGCAGATTTAGGCATTACTGCCCACAGTTGAAAACGATGTTTACCAGCCTGGCAAAATTGGGCAGGTCTTCCCACAGGGTGGAAATTTTGGGCATCAGTCTCCACATTGAAAAATACGTGTAAGCATCCTGGCAAGACGAGGCAGTTCTTTCCACAGTTAAAGCTCACCATGCCGGCCCACGAGTACCAGAAATCTTTCGTTTCAGGCTTTTCTTATAATTCATTTTTCTCTGCTCTTTTCTATCCTGGCACGCACCTCTTGTTTCCGTCGCTATTTTTTCCTTAGTCATCCTGTGGGTATCTACCATTAACTTGATCTAAATACACTTGCTTCATCAAACGTTCTCTAGTGATTCTCTCAACATGAACAAACCATCTTTTGAAATTCTCACGAATCCCGTATCAATTAGCACACTTTTGGAATTATATTTTTATATCGCACACATTCCGTGGACTTATTTCGGAAAAAACACAAAAAAAGTCTAAAAGAAAATAGCAGTTGGGATAGTTGCAGATTATATTGCACAAATTTGGATTTGCATATAGCTTATAAAACTAAATCTAGAATTACAGATATATTATATTACTATATTCATCCATAAAGTAGAGAATAAACGCCAAGGATATGACAAGAATATGAATACTCCTCATATTGTCTGATTAGAGGGAAAACTGATTAATCTGTCGATCAGGAATTTGATTAAAAATTTAACTAATAAATATTATTGCTTCATTGGTTTATATGATATCATATAGTCGTTATCTCATGCATTGTAGGCGTCGAGTTTGTTTGCCTCCCCCTTCCATAACCTCTAAATTCGATGAGCGCCTGAGCGTGGCATTAGATGCATATGCTTGAGATGATATTCTAATAACCCGCCTATGCGTCTAAGAGATATTTCCCGCCAAGCCCGAGCCGCTTCAACTAATCATACGGGCTCTTAGTGAAGGCTGTGTTCACCTGTACCGGGTTCTTTAGGCGAATCTACTGTATCACAATTTGTATACGCACGTCCGCATGAAAAGGGCCCTTGTGGCAGGTTCTAGTTTAGGAGATGTTCGCGGTGTTTAGGTCCGGGTAAAAATTGTTATTCCTGGGTTTGAATAAGGGATTATACTAGGACTTATATGTATATTAATTAGGATCTACTCACGTCCCTGAAGCAACCGGAAGTATGCATATTTCATCTTCAGAATGAACCTAAATAATGCATCTTGGGCTTCAAATCCCTGGAATTTATCGGTCTAGATGGCCTTATATTTTACACTAAATCTACCATAAGGGCCTTGTTCATGCGAACGCAAACATATAATGTTTTAGGTAGCGTCAAGTCGTATTATCGGACTCGAACTACGATTCGATTGCAATTTCCATAGCAGTCATTTGATAGTAAGTACTATGTGTCCTTATTTTTCCTCTTTCTTCGTTACTTCTTGCTTGAAGTGGAGAATAAAAACCTCTGATTGAAGTGGGTTCAAACCAATATTTGCCCTCAATTCGTCAACTTGAAAGAATTCTTTTTACATTCTCATCATAGAAGGTATTAGATTTGTATAAAATTTGACCCCCTCCGTTTTTGTCAAATATCCATGTTTTGAGACATTCTGAACCCAAAAAACAGGTTTTCGCGAATGTGTCTGTTGGCTGTGTGCATGTAAGTTTGCATGTGTCAACGTATGTGTGCACATTTTTATTTTGTTAACACGATCACTTTCGAAACAATTGACAGATTGAATTGGGCTTTGGTATACTCTTCAAGTGTCCTAGAATGAAGGTCGAGTTCGTTAGCCAGTTATTTTAGATGATGATTCAAAAAGTGAGCGCTTTTTCAAAATTTTTGAGACCAATTCTTTCAAATTAAAAAATTCTATGTACGGATATTCGTAGTACTCAAAATGGAAAATGAAAGGCCAAAAAACGCAAGATATGAAAAAGGGTCTGGAGGGGAGAACCCTGGCCTTTCGAACACCCTACTATATTGTCATAACAACTTTTTTAATTTTCAAAAGAATCAAAAATTCAAATTTTGATCTTAAAAAAAGTACACGGAGAGAAAAATGTTGGCATTAGCAAGTGAACATTTGTCACGCATTAATTCCAAAAGTGCGAGCGAAATTTCCAAGAGCCTCCACGGACTTTCTCGGTGAGTATCCTTTCTATTTGGCTTTAGGCGACGCCTCCTGCAAACATTTAGTGGTTCGAACGTGTCAACAGGCAGAAGGAGTGGCCTAAAGGCAAATCGCAAGGAGACTCACCGAGAAAGTCCGTGGAGGGTCTTGGAAATAAAGCAAGAGCGCCTGCGATATGCGCCTGATGAATAGTCCATGCGGTAATGCCTTGAACTCTCTTGCGCTAAACCCCGGAGATTTTTCTCCGTGTAATAAAAAATCAAAAATTCAATTTCGGTCAAACTATGCAAGATATGAAAAAACATGAAGAAACAAAAATTGTGCATATAAAAAATATCTACAAATTTGTTGATTAACACTTTTTGATAGGACTTGTAGTTTTTGTTTTATTCGTAAAAACTAGCATTAAAAACAGAAAAAAAAATATAAGAATTAAATCTTTGGAAAAAACGGCGCAAGGCACGTAAAAAGATGAATAGATGAAAATTGTACATTAAAAAAAGATCTACAAATTCATCAGCAATCACTTTTTGATAGAATTCGTAGTTTTTGTTCTAATCTTAGAAAATAAAATTAAAAATGAAAGAATTGAATTTTTGGACAAACGACACAAGCTATGCAAAAAATTAATGAACAAAAGATGCTCACACAGAAAAGAGCTATACATATCTCTTATAAATAATTTTTTTGAAGAAGTGTATTTTTTTAATCATAAATAATCGCATTAAAAATAAAAAAATTTAATTTTTGGAAAAATCACACAAGAGATGAAAAAAAAATTAATAGACAAAAGTTGTTCAACCAAAAATGATCAACACATTCTTAGTAAAATTTCGTTATAAAAATGTTCTTAATGCGTATTTTGGGTTCAAATCGCTACAAATAACATTAAAAATAAAGAAATGAAATATATGGAAAAACGACACAAGGTGCAATGAAACGTTTAATAACAAAATTGTTTTTTACATTCTCATCAGAAAAGGTATTAGATTTATTTAAAATTTGACCCCCCCCCCCCACCTTTTCGTCAAATGTCCACGTTTTGAGACCTCTGAACCCAAAAAACAGGTTTCCGTGAATGTGTCTGTCTGCCTGCATGTGTCTGTCTGCCTCTATATGCCTGTATGCATATGTGTGTATGTATATTCGTAGATTCTTTTGTCTGTAAGCACGATGACTTTCGAAAGAATCGACAGATTGGATTGGGCTTTGATATAATCTTCAAGTGTCCTAAGATGAAGGTCAAGTTCGTAAGCCAACCATTTTGGTTAAGAATTAGAAGAGTGAGCGTTTTTCAAAATTTTTGAGACCACTTTTTCAAATTTTAAAATTCTGGGTACGGATGTCCGTAGTACTCAAAAAAATAAACAATGTATCCAGATGACTTTTTTTATAGAATAAAAATTACTGGAGTTAAGCGTTTACAAAATTCCAGAAAAGAAACGAAAATGAACATTTTGAGCCAAACAACGCACGATATGAAAAAAGTCAGGAAGAGAAAATCGTTTCTTCTTGAACATCTACATTACTGTCATAACAACTTTTTAATTTCAAAAAAAAAATTTTTAATTCACAGTTTGATCGAACAAAAAAATAGTGAAAAATCTAAAATTCCATTTTGCGGTCAAACTATGCAAGACATGAAAACAGATGAATAAACAAAAATTGTGCATATAAAAAAGTTCTACAAATTTGTCATTGATCAATTTTTTATAGGATGCGTGGTTTTTGTTTTATTAAGGGAAAATAAAATTAAAAATAAAATAAATAAATGTTTAGACAAACGACATAAGCTATGAAGAAAATTAATAGATTTATGTGGGGAACAAGAGTTTCCCACACCAAAAACAGCTATACAAATTTGTCATAAATAATTTTTTTAAGCAAGCGTAGTTTTTGTTTTAATCGTAAAAATAGAATTAAAAATTAAGAAATTAATTTTTGAAAAAAGCACACACAATAAAATGTTTAGTAACAAAATTGTTTTTTTTTATAGGTTGTGCACTTCTTTCAATTAGGAAAACAAGAGAATGCAAACACGTTTGTTTCAATAATATCATTATAGTATAACAATTTTTCAGACCGATTGTTTAAAAAAGTACTTACATGAATTCGCTGCTATCAAAAGTGCTATCTAAACAAAAAATACGAGTCCAATCGAAAAAAACGTAAATAACGCTGTGACTTGTAAGTATTTTCCACAAATGAAAATTGTCAGTTTCAATGCTATTTTTGCGATTAAAACGAAAACTACGCGTCTAATTGCAAAATAACGTAAATATCATGGTCACTTGTGAGGTTTTTTCCAGAATTTAAAATAATCAGTTCCAATGCTATTTTAGCGATCAAAACGAAAACTACGCGTCTAATTTGAAAATAACGTAAATATCGTTTTCACTTGTGAGGTTTTTTCCAAAAACGAAAATTCTCAATTCCAATTCACTTTTTGCGATTAAAACGAAAACTACGCGTCTAATCGCAAAATAACGTAACTATTGTTGTCACTTGTGACGTTTATTCAAAAATGGAAATTCTCAGTTCCAATGCTATTTTTGCGATTAAAACAAAAACTGCGCGTCCAATCGAAAAATAACGTAAACATCGTTGCCACTTGTGAGGTTTTTTCCAACAATTAAAATTATCAGTTCCAATGCTATTTTTGCGATTGAAACGAAAACTACGCTTCTAATTTGAAAATAACGTAAATATCATTTTCACTTGTGAGGTTTTTTTCCAAAAATGAAGATTCTCAATTCCAATGCTATTTTTGCAATTAAATAGAAAACTAAGCGTCTAATCGCAAAATCACGTAAATATTGTTGTCGCTTGTGAGGTTTTTTCCAAAAATGAAAATTTTCAATTCCAATCCTATTTTTGCGATTAAAATCGAAAACTAAGCGTCTAATCGCAAAATAACGTAAATATTGTTGTCGCTTGTGCGGTTCTTTCCAACAATGAAAATTTTCAATTCCAATGCTATTTTTGCGATTAAAATGAAAACAACGCGTCTTATCGCAAAATAACGTAAATATTTTTGTCACTTGTGAGGTTTTTTCAAAAATCGAAAATTCCCAATTCCAATGCTATGTTTGCGATTAAAACGGAAACAACGCACCTAATCGCAAAATAACGTAAATATTTTTTTCCGCTGGTGAGGTTTTTTCTAAAAATGAAAATGATCAGTTTCAATGCTATTTTGGCGAATAAATCGAAAACTACGCGTCTAATCGCAAAATAACGTAAATATCGTTGTCAGTTGTGAGGGTTTTTTTCCAAAAATGAAAATTCACAACTCCAATCCTATTTCTGCGATCAGAATGGAAAATACGCGTTTAATCGAAAAATAAGGTAAATATCGTTGTCACTCGTGAGTTTTATCCAAAAATGAAAATTTTCAGTCTCAATGCTGTTTTTGCCATTAAATCGAAAACTAAGCGTCTAATCGCAAAATAACGTAAATATCGTTGACACTTGTGAGTTTTTGCCAAAAATGAGAATTTTCAATTCCAATGCTATTTTTGCGATTAAAATGAAAACAACGCGTCTTATCGCAAAATAACGTAAATATTTTTGTCACTTGTGAGGTTTTTTCAAAAATCGAAAATTCTCAATTCCAATGCTATGTTTGCGATTAAAACGAAAACTACGCGCCTAATCGCAAAATAACGTAAATATTTTTTTTCGCTGGTGAGGTTTTTTCTCAAAATGAAAATGATCAGTTTCAATGCTATTTCGGCGAATAAATCGAAAACTACGCGTCTAATCGCAAAATAACGTAAATATCGTTGTCAGTTGTGAGGGTTTTTATCCAAAAATGAAAATTCACAATTCCAATACTATTTCTGCCATTAGAATGGAAAATACGCGTCTAATCGAAAAATAAGGTAAATATCGTTGTCACTTGTAAGTTTTATCCAAAAATGAAAATTTTCAGTCTCAATGTTACGACCCAAGAATAATTATTATTATTAATCTTTTCGAGACTTTCAAATTAACGTCAAAAGAATGACTACCGGCCTTTGAGTCCGAGCGAGCGTCCTTGGGTAGAGGAGGAATCTACAAACTGAACTCAACCGTCATATTTGGTTGAGTTTATTATTTTGTGGGAACGTATTCATTTACTCTCATCCGAGAGATGCTATTTACCTAATGTTCAGTAGAGAGAGAGAGAGAGCAGTACTTCTCGAATTTCGTGAGGCCAAAAAGGTGAAAAATAAATTGTCTCTAAAAACTTGTAATAGAAGAACACATATATTCAAAAGAAAACCCCACAATAATTTACAAGTTTAGTGAATAACAAAAATCAATTTCACTTAATAAATAAATCGGAGTGATACAGACTCACCAATGCGGCTCCACACAACTTAATTCCTACCTTTAGGAAAGGGAGTAAGAAAAGGTCCAACCTCTTGTACGCCCCTACCTAAAGGGCTATTTCACTTCAGGGGTACACACGCATGCACACTTGGGCAACGCGCGCGAGAATCCCCTCCTCCCACTGTCGCAATGTCAATTGTTTTCCAAAGATTATTGGATAAATGGCTTTGAACCGAGAGACTGAGATTACCTTCAAAATCGCTTTGTCTCTCTTATGCCATGATCCTTGGAACCCAAATGCCAACTGTAATAGTTCACTTCCCGATAGTTTTGAGATTCTATCGCGGAGTGAATTAAATTCTGCTAGTCCTTTATTTTCGCGGCACCGTCTTTGTCACCTCCCTTTCTTTTATCAAGAGGAACGCGGCTTTCGCTTTAACTTAGAAAAATTGCACTTCATTGGCCAAGTTTTGATTTTACGTCTTGCCGAGGGTTTCAACGCGCCCAAGTCAGGAGACGGGAAAAACCCCGTTTTACACGTTCTCTACGTCTTTCGAAAACAAAATTCACGGCGCCGTCTCTGTCACTCTTGACGCGGCTTTCGTTTATTTATGTATTTCAAAAAAAGGGGACGCGAGCAAACCGTATGGGGTTACGTGAGGTACCGTGGCTACCAACTCGACGGGCAATGTGACTCTTCACGAATTCGCGGAGGACCTTCGGAAATCCTACCTGTTCGGAACAGGTAGTTCGCACAACTGCTTTGAGACTTTTCGAAGGATGCCTCTTGTTGACTCCATGTCAGTGAATTTTTTTAGTGGGGAATTATGATTACTAAGTTATTTTTATTTCTTTTGATGAAATAGGTTGGGAAATATGACTTGGATTTTTAGTTTGTACTTTTCAGCAGCTATCGTTTCCCTGTTGCCAAATTGTGTTTCGTTCGAATTGAATTCCGCTGAGGTTTCAATTCGCAGTTTTTACTTATTCGTAGTATTTCAGGAAATAATGAATTTGGAAATTTACCTTCGAAATCTGGC
>CAKNXH010042733.1:0-10293 GCA_932178445.1 Andricus quercusramuli
TGCACTGAAGCACAATCGTATGGAGGTGTAGGCGAATGCGGGAGCTTGTAAAAAAATGCCTTTAAATAAATTGTATTCCTTGTAATCCTAATTTGACTGATTCAGGAACCCTTCCTCTGATCTAAATCTAAATTTATTTGATCGCGGATGTAAAAATATTTCGCCTTAGGTTAGTCTTCAAGACGTTGAAGTCTAGTTTCGTCTCATAAGCTAGACTTCATAACACTGCAAATTTGTAAAATTTGTAGTGTCTGCAAAATTAAATCATAACCTACATAGTTAAAAATATCAAACGTACGATTCCCAATTTCGAATTAAAACGTTAAATTCCAAAATTTTCTTTTTTTAAAGGAAGTTAAGAATCGTTCAATTTTGGGTCCGTCCGATTTGCAATTATTTTGTTTGCAACTTTTTTAGAATAATTCAATTTGGAGGGTCTAGAATCTTTAACAGTGTAGCTGTATTTTCAGTGAAAAAGAAATGAATTTTCTAATGACAACAAGAAACTTTGAACTAAATAGTTGAATTTTTAACCAAGCTAATGCATTTTTAAATAGAATGATGAGTTTTTGATTAACAAGACGAATTTTCAACAAATTAGTTTAATTTTAAACCAACAAGATGGATTTTCAAAGGGGAACATCCATTTTCTGCTAGAAAATTTGACTTTTCAACAATAACAGAAAAAAGATTTTAGAAAAAAAACGACTTTTTAACAAAGTAGTTAAATATTCAAAGGAAGAAATGAATTTTTTACTAAAATGATAAATCTGCAATCAAACAGGTATACTTTCAACATAAGAGTGGAAACTGTGGAACTGCATTTCTGGTCATTTGTGGAAATTTATCGGTCATATATGGTAAGCTTCGGTTTCTTTATTATAAAGGATATCGAATTCATTTCTCGCTGGTTAACATATGACAACTGTAATTATTATGATAGTTAATATAATAATATATAATATTAGGATAATATTTGTTATAATTTTTTGCTTAATTAAGAATTTTTCGAAAATGTGCAAAAACATTTTTTCTCTCTAACTGTTGAAAACGAATTTATAACCAAAATGATGAATTTTCAACTACAATAATGAATCTTCAACTAAATAAAAAATTTTCAGCAAAGTATATTAATTTTTCATCCGTTTGCTTTTAAACAAAAAAATGAATTTTCAGCTGAATTGAGGAATCTTCAGTTGAATTTTTGCTTTAGATATTATCTTTTTTGTCGAAAATTCAATTCAATTTATTATTTTAACCGTTGGTGAAAAAGTTGAATTATCGATTTTTCGAAGAATTCCAAAAAGTTGTGATGATAATCTTATAGGGCTTTCAAGAAGAAACATTTTTCTTTCTTTAACTTTTTTTTCATATCGTGCAGTTTCTTGCTTAAAATTTGCATTTTCCTATTTTTTTATTTCAATTTTGAAAATGCTATGACTCTGAGAATTTTCTTTTCATCGAAAAAAGTCGCTAGGATAAATTGAGCTGATAAATTTTCGGTCTGTTTCAAAATTCGTTCAAAATTTTTTAAAAAATATCAAAATTGACAAAATGGCGGTGGTTGTTCTAAAATTATTCAAACTCAATTCACGTAAAGAGAATTTTTTTGTCTAGAAAAAAATTTACGTTTTTGCCATTGCAACATCAGATGACAAATAAGGCGAAGGAACGCACGGTTTCTTTTAACAAGTTATGGACAAATGTTATTTCACTTTTTTTATTTCTCAACAATACTATTTTTGGTGTCATAAAATATGAAGACAAATGTAATTCATTAGTCCCGACAATTTTTACATCCAAGTTTAAAGTAAGATTTTATTAATTTGTATATATTTGCTTCTAAATTATCCGAATTTATTATTTTTTCAAAGCATATTTTCCTTTGATTTCCCATTCTACGTAATTCATTACATAAGAAGATTATTTATTTGGAAATTGCGTTTCTTACCCAGATAGCAAACGTGCGGGGCACGTTACTCGCACGGCATGCGGGGCACGCGGTGCGTTCTGGGTGCGAGGCATATGGGTCGCACTTTGTGAGGGGCACGTACGTGCGAGGCATATGCGAAGCACTTTGTGATAGGCACGATGTGCGGCGCATGTGTGTCGCACTTTGTGAGGGTCATTATATACATGATATATAAGTAATAAGCACATTTTTTTATAATAGTAGTATAGTAAACTATTATTATCGTCATACACTTCTTTTAAATATTGATAATTATTATAATTAAAGATTGAATTAATTGATATTGTGAACATTGTTTATTTACAAAAATGAAAACATTCCCGATTTTATAATAAGAATAAATTAGGAAATTAGTAAGAGTTATTGAATGCATGGTTGTATAGTTTCAACGTACAATATGCATTTTATTTATTTTAAAACTATAATCTCCAACTTTAGTCGTCTATACAAATAATATACAAATCATTTCAATTAGCCTTTTGTCAATTTGAGTTTGAAATCGAGTAAATAAAAAAAATTAAATTTTTGGTATAATTTCTACTTTACCTCCCAGATAACGCATGTAACGCATGTAACCCGCACGTCTTGCGAGGCATGATTCATTAGAAATTCATTAATTTTGCCAACACGTGCCTCGTTCAAGTGATGGGCACCAGAGTGCGAGCAGAATGCGTCGCATTACGCTGTCACGCAGTGTTGATATTATGCGACGCACATAGTGTAGGCACCGTGATGGCCGGGGATGACGTAAATTTACGTAAATTTGATATGATAAAAAATTAAAAATTATCGTAATATTAAAAATATTTAAAAAAAAAACTAATAATTGAACCGCCATATCGTTGATATATACCAACGATACGCGTCGTAAATACAATCGTTAAACGCTCGCTTGACTAGTGCGTTTTGTGTCATTTTTCCTCCATTTGCAAAGAAGAAGTCATTGTTTCGTTCCTGCTCCCGGCGTCTTTTATTGTGTCTAGTTTTATCTATTTCATGAAATATGTCAAAATCTAATCCACAATTGAATTTTTGGATTTGAGGTTATTGTAGATTTTTATAAGAGCTTATGCATCGTGCTGCGTTAGCGGTATGTACACATACAAAATTGTATGCAGTATCTAAATGCGTAATCATAACCTCACTTTTTCGCTTGAGAATGTTGTGTAGCATTTCAATAGAAATCATAGTTTTTTTTAACTTTTTTCGATGCTCACAAATGTTGGTAAAATTATTAATTATGTATTACGATTCCTAAAGTTACATTAAATTATTTTTAAGTCCTGCAATTAATATGAAAAAAATGAGATTTTTATCTTGATATATTAGGTGCTTACTATTTTTTGTGAATCTTATATTTGCTGTATGAATTAATTAATATGAAAGGTACAATTTTCACTCTAAAATAGATTCATGTGTAGCACGACTTTAATAACATAATAAACGACATAAAATACATTTACCACTTGTTATTTTACATTTGAAAACAATTAAATAAATTATTCATCAACCCTCCCATTAAACCTGCACTTCGTGCGTGCAATCTGCCCGCACGCGTTGTGACTGCACGACGTGCGACCCATGTGTGCATCAATTGATGTCGCAGCTGTGTGATCATATGCGTGCACGACGTGCGGGATAACCCGCACGAATACCCGCACAATGCGCGCATCGTGCGTACACAATTGTTATCTGGGTTAACTATAATATTTTTTGAAACCAAATTTATAATTGAAACCATCACGTGATCGGCTCAAAGAAGCCCCCTTTAATGTAGGAAAAAATATTGAAAGAATACATTTGAAAATATTTGAAAAGACATTTGAATTTCTATAATAAATTTTCTTCTTTACGAAAAAAAACCACTGCCCCCATGATAGGAAAAAAGTTCGTGGCTTCTTCAGCAGTTTTCAGCAAATTTGAAATCTGTTCATCAAATATAATTGATAAATATGACGATTCTCGTCAAATAGAATTCGAACCTGAACTGAAACAAAAAATTCAAACGCTAGCGTAGATTGGAAAATCGTGAAGATTTTTGAAAGTTTTATCTTCCTAAATTTAAGACGAGAGTTTGAATATTCATAGAACAATTTTAGTTTTTAAGATTTCTTTGGCTTCTTGCATATTTCGATGATAAAATGTTTCAATTATTTACTGAGAAAAATTTATTAGTTTTTTGAACGCTGCATGATGAATATCAGTTGAAATTTGTTTACAAAGATGTGAATAGTGAAACAGAGATAAGTTTAATGAAAGAAGGCGATTGTGTAAGATTTTCAGCTTTATTGAAACAACTGGAAGCTGATTGCTATATTTGTAAATAGACTACGTGACATCCAGAAAGGTTTGTTTTCAAGGTAAATTTTCTCAAGAGTGATGACATTGAACCATTTACACAATAAATCTTTTCACCTTGTTTTATTCACGCCTCATATCTAGATCAGATTGAATTAAAAAAAAAATCAATTTTGATTTGTAAAATAAATATTTAAGAATAACGTTACCGATAAAAAAGTTTCATCAAGGGAATAAAATAATAAATGATTGTTAATTAAAATTGAATGCGAATTTCTACTTCTGCTTAAAATTTTATTTCAGGAATGAATATTTTTAAAATAAATTGAAAAATATTTAAAAAGTAGTTTTAATTTCAGATATTCTTCTTGTACAAAAAATCTCTGTTCCCAGGATTTAAAAAATGTTCCTTGATAGTCCAGCTTTTCAGGATTACCTTGCAAACTATTTATTAAAAATGTATAACTGATAAAAATCACAATTCTCTTCGATTAGAATTCAAGCTTGATGGTATGCAAATTTTCAATTTTTGTCAACTAACATTCTTATAAAATAGTGAGCAAGTCCGGAACGAAACATAAAAAAATATAATTTTTTTATTGTATTTAAACAAATAATGTTTAAAAATTAATTGCAGAAAAAAATATATATTATCGACCGTAATTCCAATGAAAAAATCTTCTTTACAGTTATGATACTTGGGACAATTGAAAACGATACTTTCGAAAAAACATCTCAGTCATTCCGAAATTAATTTCATAAAAATGTTTATTACACTGCTCCAGTAAATAATGTAATACATCATACTGATAATAATGATGAATTTGACCATTATGTGCAGATTCATTGTTATTTCTTTTTCGTATTCCACTCAGGGAATTTTTGAAAAGAATTATAACTTTTTGTGTGCTCAGGAAATTTTCTAAAATAATTATAATTCTGAATTATTTGAAATAAGTACAAGAGACTCTGTCTTGGAACGAGGAATTTTTGAAAAAAATTATGACCCCGATTTTGAACAAGGAATTATGAGAAAAAATTAGACTTCAGATCTGGAACCATAATTTTTTCAGAAGTATCACACTTTTAACTTAAATTAGCGAATTCTTGGAAAATGTTTTTGATTTGGAACAGGGTATTTTCATAGAAAAATTATAATTTAGACTTGGAAGAGGAAATTTTCAAGAAGAATTTTAGTTCTGACTTTGAAGAGGCATTTTCCCGTCGCGTCTATTAACAGACTCTTGATACAATTTTCACTCGATTCAACTCAAAAAGGCAATTGTAGTGGGTGTTTAATTAATAAAATAATATTTTTATTTGATCTAAGATTTTAGATGAATTTAATATTTATGGAAGATGTTTACACATAAATCTGTCTTGCTTCGTGGTTTAGGACGCGTAGGTTCGGGAACCCGCAAAGATTTGTATGGTTATGTTTGCTTAAATTCAAGACAAGATTTCACAGAATGCTTGCACATTTTGAGTCCTTCTTGAGAACCCGTTAATGCTTCTTAATTTTTCTTCTCTGATATTTATGATAAAAGTACAGTTGAATTAGGATTTCTGCCTACAAAAATTAGAGACACGGAGATCTTTATCTTAAACTGTTTCTATGGATGTTCCTTTGAAGCCCTGAGAAGTTCGAACGAAAATTATTATTTATAACAATTTTTCATAAGCAATGTGAAAAGTTTTGTTAACATCCACATCATACAATGCAAAATCTGTTAGATATTTCGGCGAAATCGAACTCAACAAATTTTGTTTCACAAAATATTAATTTGTAAAAGAGTGATCCCCCACACCTGTCATTTTTGGGTTCTGAAATGAAAAAAATGTTTTTAAATACTTTAAACTATCCAATTTGAGAATCTGATATGGAAAACCCGATCGCGTTTTTTTCGCAACAATGAAAAATCATCATCGCTTTGTCTTGACTGAAAAACACTCAATGTTAGTTAACAAATTCATATCTCATAAACTATTTGTCGTAAGATATTCCTTAGAAGAGCTTCACAGAAAAAACAGAAGATAAACTTTACATCAATTTTCGACGAAAAATTCTCTGCAACAAAAATTAACTTCACACGATAAACTTCACAGAAATATGGGTTAAACATTCGTTTTTATTCCATGACAAACACATGTATTTTGAAAGACGCGAAGTTGGCTGAGCAAAACTTTATCGCTCTAAAAACTTTCCTGCAACAAATTTTATTCTTAGTTTTTTCTGTGTTATTTAAAAGCTTACTTTAGACTCTAAAAAGAAAGCTTCATACACTTTTTACCTATCTCCTTATCAAAAGTAACAACTCAAGCAAACATGTTGCCAAATGTAGAAATTTCATGTTGTTTTCAATAACAAACAATTGATTAAGAATTCAGCCTCGAACTGTTTAGAACATCAAAGGGACGTCCATCTAAATATTTTGAGACGAAGATCTCCGTGTCTCTAATTTGTTCGAACAAATGTCCTTTTTTCGGCAAATTTGACTGTACTTTCAGATTTCAAAGATTGCGCCATGTCGGGTAAGTGTGGGTATTACCGTGGATGCTCCTATTATTGCGGTGTCAAAGATAAATAATTATTTATAATGTTTTGAATGTATATAATGCTTTGAAACAATTCGGAATATTATTATGTGATATATTTTTAATTATCATCAATAAATCAACTGCAGTTACTATGTTTTTAACTAATTTGTTGCAATTTGAATCTCCCATTATTTCGTATTTGGCACACGACTTGCCTTGTTGCATGTTTTACTGCGGCCTTTCAGGCGTCAACAGGCGCTATATCATAACCTCAAAACTAACCTTACTTAGTCGCCCGTGTGATAATGCCTGTCAGTGTCTCAATGTGTCTTTCATCTCAGTGATTTTCAATCCATGTTATCAAAAATATAAAACGTAATTACAAGCTTTAAATCTCCTAAATTATTGGTAACTTCACTTGAAATAAAATAGCTGTATTACCAGCGCAGTAATTGGGTTACCACGGTAGTGGGCGCGCGGTAATTCATGCAGCCCGCGGTAATATCTACATGGAACATTTTTTTTAGATTCGCATTTTTCTCGTAAATCTAATTTCTTTTCACGTTCTAACGACTGAATTCTATTGATTAAATACCAAATATTGCTTCACGAATTAATGCGTAACGAATTTCCCATTCAAACACTTTTTTTTCATCTCTAAAAGTCGTCTTGATTTTTTTCCCGCTGTAATACCCACACTTACCCTATATCCCGAGTTTTTGCTGCAATTTGTTTAGAATTGTTTAGAATTCATTTTTTGTGAATAATGACTCGATTAATTCATAAATTCGATCCCTGAGCCGGGTACCAATGGAAATTTTTCTATGTACTTCCACCGGGGCTTCGGTGGTTCGGAACTCACCTTAAACTGTAGGTCCCCTCAAAAAAAGCTGGTATCGTACCAAGGTGGGGCCCCACTTCGAGGGGAATTGCCTTGGAGATCGAAGCCGATTCTGTGAAGACTCGAAAATGATTCAGCGATCTCCTTGCGTAGAGGCAGGGCCTCTAAAGGGACCTCCGCTCGGTGGTCGCTGGCTGATTTCGAGTAATGAACACACACACATACACTTACATAACACACCAGGCCAGTGCTTCGAATCTGTACATCTACCTGATGACCTCAGAGGGATCGCTCCGTACACCCTAGCCTGCTAGGGAGGCTGCCGAATGGCAGAGTGGGCGAGGATCACTTTGCCTGATCAACAAAGGAGGACGTCGTTTACTCTGCGATAGGTATGCCTGGCACCTGAGAGGTATAATCTCAGAACGTTGATAACAACGAAAAACCCACCGAGATCCAAAAACACTCGGCGAAGGATGGCCGGATTCGGAGTACTGCCTTGAGAATAAACACGGGTGTGGCGCAATAGGCTTTATAGCTTGAGCGCCAGGGGTTGGGACCTCACGCTCCCCGCCTACATTGCAACTAACTAACTGCATAGGCAATTAATTTCCTACCAAAAATAATTTGTACCCATTCAGATAAATTGACAACTAAAAAAAAATATAAGTTTCTTCACTGAAAAGGGAACGATTTAATCGTGAGTTAAAAAAATTAGTCTTAAACAAACAAAAATGGAATAGTTAGATTTTCAGTTAGAAAATATTTTTTGGGCAAATAAAAAGAATTTTCACCAAAAAAGTGAAATTTTCTACCCAAAAGGTATATTCGCAAACAAAGAATAATTCTTCACCAAAAAAGTCAAATCTTCAACAGAATACTTGAATTTTCGACCAAATGGTAGAATTTTTTAATGAGAAATATAAAATTTGAACCAAAAATTAAACTTTAAATTGAAAATTGAAAAGAAAAAATTCAAAGAAAGCAGTTCAATTTTCATCACACGGAAAATAATTTCTCAACCAGAAAGTTGATTTTTTAACCGAACAGATAAATTTTCATCCAAAAAGATTAGTTCTAAAAAAATGAATGAATTATCAAATCAAATAAATTAATAAAGCATATATAAAAACTGATTTTATATGAAACGAATAGAATTTTCAACAAAATAGCTCAATTTTCAACCAAATAAATGAGTGTTAAACTAAAATGATGAATACTTGTTAAAGCTCTTTCGACCTCAACGAATACATTCTCATCACGTACCTCGTGCTTCACACTCGATTTTGTCCAAAATACGAACTTTTCTACATTATGCAACACCATTATATCAAATGTATATAACATTTACTTCTGTTGGATTTTTCTCTCGCCTTTATCGCTCGGTACTGGTTGCGACGCATTGTTGACATTGCCTGTGAGCTGAGAAACTGCGTGGGCCAGCATTTCCAGGAGAAACTAAATCAGTCGGCCTTATATTGGAGTTCTTGTGTAAATTCGTATATTCTGTTTAATGATTCATATTTCTGGCACAAAATAAACTTCTGGGTTAAAAATGAATATTTTTTGTTGCAAATTAATGTTTTTGGCGAAGATTAAATCATTTGAATAAAAATTAATCTAATTTTTATAAAATTCATAAATTTTGTGAAAGTAATCCTTTCTTGAAAATTTAACTGTTTTTGAAATTCGTCATTTCAGATTGAACATTCAATTACTTTGGCAGAAATTCAAACTATTTGGTTAGCAATTCACTTTCCCGTTGTTTAAAATTCATCTCTTTTGGTAGGAGAATTTTCTAATTCGTGAAAAATTCAACAATTTTGTTGAGTCATTTTATAAAAAGATTTTTCATACTATACATATGAGGGGTGATTATATTTTCCATTTTAGTTGGAGATTTATAATGTTATTGAAAAATTAGTTCCTTTGGTTGTAAACTCGTATACTTTATTCTTTCTGTTCGATGTAAAAATAAAATTTTAAAGTAAAACTTTTCATATTACAGGGTCAGGATGTGAAAAAACTCAAACTTTTAACAGAACTGGCAAAAATTAACTGTTTGTCGTAAGTTCTAGTTTTCTATAATAAGACTTGAAATTCATATAATGCATTGGAAATGTAAAAAACAGAAGTGAATTTTTGTTGCAGATAATTTTCAAGTAGAGGAAGTTGAATTCTAAATTTTATCAGTTTCACCATGCAAGTAAATGTTACATTTTCTCAACGCTTGATCTTTAACAAAATATTACCATATGAAAAAAATGGTTTCATCCAGTTGTGTGAGAAATAAGTGCAAAAAACGTGATAAATGGAAACCTTTTATACATTGCTTAATTTTCTTAAAAAAGGGAAAAACCTTTTAATGTGAATAGTGGCTGATGTACATTAATAATGTAAATGATGTTCTTTCGAATTGAAGAGAATATCAAAGAATTCGACGAAATTTATGAGAATTTCGTTGATTGCAGTTAAATTGTAGATAATTTAAAACAATTCGAAGAAGCTAAAGAGACTTTCATCAAATTTATAAGAATTGAAATTAATTGAACGAAATTTTTAAACCCACAAATTGAGTGAAATGAGAGTGAACAGAATTCAGGGTAAATTTAAATTAATCAAGGAGAACTTTAAAGAAATTTTA
>CAKNXH010042733.1:15332-29256 GCA_932178445.1 Andricus quercusramuli
TTGTGAGTTAAAACATCGTGAATGTTTGGTTGAAATGTTCCATTAAAAAATTTTCTAATTTTAATGGAAGTTAAGAAATCAATCAATTTTGAATTTGTCCTGTTTCAAATGAATACTTAAAATGAATATTTTTATTTACTTAATGGGAATTAATCTTTATTCGCAGCTGCCCTGAGAAATGTGTCATTTGAAAAAACGTCTTATAATTATCATTACAATTTATAATTTGCATTGATGTTGAAACAGACGTAACTGTACCGTCACTTACAATCGACCTTGAGATTATGATAAATAATTTATTTTTAAATGCGTAATATATTAGTTTATAACTTACTCAGGAAGCTTAGAAGTCTCGAGATTTGAAATTGAATTTATTTGAACTAACAATTGAGCCCCGTGTACAACTTAAAAGTCACGAATATAAAATTTTAAGCCTTTTTCATATCAAAGAAGTGTATTGTCTAAGCTTTTTTTAGGCTTTTAATTTCTATTTACTCATATTTGAAAACTGTTCTTGCTAGAAATCTTGGGAATATGTCAAAATCTTTTTAAATCTTGGGAATTCTGTCAAATTCCCTGAATCTTATGAAATGCTTCAAAATACCTCAAAATGACATTTAAAAATTCAAGATCTCTTGAAATTCTTTGAAATCTGAGAAAACTTAAAACAGCTTGTTATCTTTAAAATCCTTCAAAATCTAGTAAATCTTTTTAAATAATTGGAGTTTCTGTAAAATCCCTAGAATCTTGTTAATAACTTCGAAACCCCTTGTAATGTTTGGAAATTCTGCAAAATTTTTTGACATTCCATGAAATTTTTGAAATCCTGTGAAATAATTTGTAAACCTACATTAAGTGAATAATTCAATCATAAGTGTGTGTAGTTTCTCTGTTTTGTGCGTCACTTCGTGCAATATTCCAACATAATTTCATTCAATAGTGAGTTTCTCATAATGATTTTTCAAAAATCGCGAGAAAATTATAACAAATTTAATTCAGAAAAATTATCATAGGCCTATACTGAATTTATCATAAAATTTCGTCATGAGGTTGTAACGACCATAACAGTGAGTCACGAACCCATTGAACAGTTTTTAAATTCTGGAATAAACGTTTAAACCGAAAAATGTACGGAAAAATATTTGATACACAGGTATTGTGAAAATTCTTCAATTCCTTTATGGCGTCGCTTATTTACGATTGTCACGACTCATATCTGGTCTGCTCTTGACATTCCAAGTATAGCAAATAAAGATTTCCTGTTTCATAGAAAGAAAAATACATATTACAAAAAAGCTTATTTCTTTCGCTTCATTTCCCCAACTAAATGTGGACAATCATTTTTGTCAATAATGTGATAATGGCTAGTATATAAGCAATTACGACACGCATGCAAAATCTTGTTAGTTGGGGCTCTGGAAGTCCTTTCTGAAACGCAGTACTGGCACTTTGGAAGAATGAAGACGTTAATTTTAACTCCGATTTTACTATTTATGATATCGCTTCACTCTATTCGTAAGTATAATATTATATACTACCAAATTAATCATACAGTAAAACATCTTACATCGAGATATCGATGATATTCAAAAATTTGCATTTCACTTTCAAACAGGTGAAACATATGTTATTATCATTGTGCATCTTTCCCAACAGTTTTGCCAAAATATATTTAAAAGGTTTCAATTGAATCTTTGTGTGTACCGATAAACTGAATTTGAATGAAATTGTTTCTCACATATATTATCATTTTTGTAACATATGTTGGAAAAAATTTCAATGCAAGCTGTTACAATTAATTTTTTCACAAATCCTCATTACATTATGAGCTCAAATTTTTTCCGAAATACGTTTGATGAATTTGATTCAATCTTTACGTGTCCGAAAAAAATGAAATTTTTTTGTGAACATATGTTGTTCCGGTGCGAAGGGTCCAGAATAGCTAATTCACAACCATCATAAACAACGACTTATGTTTGGCATATGCTGTACGTCGTACCTGGATGCGCGCGCATGGTATTGCCAACGGTCTTGCATTTATGTCGAGTTCACGTTTTGATCAATATAAATTTATTCATTTTTACTAAAATTGTAATCTCTAATGATTTTCATTTACATAACCTTATTTTGATATAAACCTCATAATAGGCAGCCATTTTGTTAATTTTGAATCACGAGAATAGTGAAACTTGAATGCTACAAAAATTCGAGACTCTCTGGAACATGCGTTCCCGGCGGGAATTTCCTCAGCTGGGCATGTCTGCACTAGCGTACACAAGGCCGCCTGGCTGAGGATAGAGATCATAGAGCCACTTTCTAGCCTTCATACGATTCTGATACTTTCCGGTCCCAACGCGACTGCGGAATAGTTATTAATTAACGATCCAAACTGTTTTATTTTGAAATTGTCTTCCCGGAAAAGGGCTCAACAACTTAGTTCACAAATGATAAAATTTTTCATGCACTGGTGACTGGGAGCTGAAATGATACACTGCACTTTGGGGAAAAAGCCTACCAGAGGCATAAAAAAGCCATTTATTCACAAACACAAACAAAGTACAAGCTTTAGTGAATACTCCACGAAGGTGAGAAGATTCACCACAGGGATTTATTCACACCTTTAGGTAAAAAAAAAAAGAAAAAGAACAAGCACAACACACATCACACACGACTCAAAGTTTGTGGACAATCGCGCAAGTGGCGATTGAAAGGTTGCTTCGCAGGTGGAAGCAACATCGGCCGCAATAACGGCATATATTCGAGCTAATTAGAATTAACCTATTTCGCAGGCGGAAATAAGCGAGGACGCACTGGTTGCGTCGTAAGTTTGTTAGTGCAACGGTCGCGGACACACGAGAGCTCTGCGCGGGCCGAAAGACTATACACGAATGATTGACGAATGATGCTGAGGCATCGCAGCTCGCGCGCACCCACGCTCCTTTCCTTCTCTCATTCTTTCTCCCCCCTCACTCTTCCGCATCAGATTTGAATTCAGGGACTTGCGAGGAAACATTTTAGTCTTAAATCCAGGTTCACAATCAGGGACTAGTGTTGCGACGGAACACAAACTGTTAATTAACATTGAAACTTCATTTATGTAAAAGCCTCACCTTAAGTTCAGCCATCTCTTTGATAAATTAAAAAAAGTTTCATCATGGATCGGTAATCTCAGCAATCGATATTAGTCAACAACATACCCTTAGTCGATGGAATCAATACTGTTCATCAATATTCTTGGTGAACGGATTCGTTTACTAACGATCCAGAAAAGAATTTTAACGAAGCCTAACTAACTCATTGAACAACAAACCAGCTACACATTATTACTATAATTATCTGAACAAATTAGAAGAAAACTGTCTTTGAAATATCCATTTTTTATCTTAATTTCTAAATCTAGTCAATTCCTTTATTTATAGACCTAATAATTTCCAAATATATAAAATTATTAAATCTGTCGAAGTAAAATACATTCTATTTAAAAATTTTTTAACTGTGTTAATTTGTATTATAACAAAAATTGCACAGGTGAAGTTAAGGGAAAATATTTTCAGTTCTAGTTCAAGATTGCCTTCACGATCGGAGTATCACTCTGCTTTTCTTTTCTTTCTGCAAGGCATTGCCATTGTCATTTGTGTCATGTCTTTTTATTGAATTTGTATCACCTTAAATAATGAAACTCTGCAACGATTTCTTTTCGTTAAGTTTGATGATATATATTTCACCGTAAACTTGAAAGTAATACGATCGATCTGAAAGTAACTTTAAGATTTCAGTTTTTGTGAAATCAAACAATAATTTTTTTTTCAATTTTACAGAATATAGAAACATTTTCTAATTATTCAAATTTGATAAATTGAATGATATTTCATATTTAGGGATTGCATATTATTGAGTTTCGAAAAAAGTTAATTATGCAAATCTAAACTGTAACTATGTGAAAAAGTCACCCCCGTGAAGTTGGCTCCCCGAAGTTCAAATTTCTTTAATTTTCTTTTTACATACGTTTCTACATCGTTCGTACTGTTTCTATATACAATATTTTGATGTTTACCCTCTCAAGATTCTCCAAAGCGAAACAGACATTAATTTCTTCAGTTGATGATGGTCGCAAAATTCACCTACAGAAAAATCAAAAATATGCTTCCAACCCCATGATAGTATTAAAAAATCCCAATAATCCACCACTAGTCCTCTTAACGAAACAGGCCAGAAGATTCTTCACATAAGAAAGCCAATACATTTTTCAATCAATAATCCTCACAAAAATGACCCTCAGAAAACACTGGCTTATGTTCACAACCTCAAAATAATATTCATAAATCTCAAAATTTTACCACTAGTACTTTTAGCGAAACAGCTTTGACTTTCTCCATGTGAAACAGCCAATCAATTCTCAAATCAATAAGAGCCCCAAGAATGACCCACATAAAATTCTAAATCATGTTTCCAACCTAGAAATAATATTCAGAAATCTCAAGAATCCACCCCCAGTACTTTTAACGAAACTGTTCTAAAAATTTTCTATGTAAAACAGCTCATGAATTTATTAATTGAAAATTGACTCAAAAGTCGCCTTGAGAAATTTTTAGGTTATGTTTCGAATCCCAATAAATTTTTCGAATATAAATGGTCAGAAGAATCACCTTCAAAAAACTCCAAAAATATGTTTCAAACTCTGAAAGAATATTCAGAAATACCAAAAGCCCACCCTGAGTACTCTTTCGGGACTGTTTCATTTAAAGTTCCAGAGGCGATCTTTTGGGATTTGCATTGAGTGCCTTTTTACTATTATTTTGTGCATATAATAAATGATAATTCATACAGATACCCGATTTTTTAATGTTGATGTTATATTTACATTCTGTGACCTCAATAGCCTTGTGAAACCAACTTTCACTTAAATCGCAACATTTGTTTGAAATATCTGCCATTTTGATATTCGTCATTTTGATTGAAATTTTCAACTTTGCAACATATGAAAAATTTTTAATTAAGTGGATCATACCTGGCACCACCTGCCACATAACAAAAACATTAATACTATAAAAATATTATCAATAACCGTGAAAGCTATATGCAAACATTTTTTTTTTAAATATTGAAAAATTCGAACTTTGGGTGGTGGACGCGAAATTTTGATTCGCCCCAGCTGGGCAATCAAGAGTACAAGCGACGTACAAACGTTGGCAGAAAGAAAAATTCAACAACTTGTTATTTTGGCGGAATACGTAAGTTAGCCCCCCCCCCTGAAATCAATTGTGCCCCTAATTTGGTAAACAGGAGGGTACAATTGAAAATATTGGATGTACAAACAGTACAAAGGTATGTGATCAGAAAATGTAAAAAATTGGAAATTCGGGGTGCGAACTTCACGAGGGTGAAATGTAGTATATAAAAAAGTAGTTATATTTTATCAATTGATGTTATGGTTTCTGAGCGACCAGCAAAATATAGTAAATAATATGACGTTAATAAATATTTTTTATTATGATGTTAAGAAACAAATATGATGTTTAAAGCATCAGACCGGAAATCTGAAAAACCTGTTGTCCGAATCCCAGAGGAGGTAGAGCGACTTCTTTCACAAATTATGAAATTAACAATCACTATATTCAATAAATATTGATTTTGGACATAGTAGACACAAAACATTAACATCATATTCTTCATTTTGAAAAAAGTAGTGTATAAAAACTGTAACTAATTTTTGTTCCATTGATAAAAGCATTGTGCCTATATAGAGAATTATTTAATTAGGACTCTAAAAAAGCATTGTTGATTTTCTGCTATTTGACGAACTCCTTGAAATATAGCTTCAGCAAAATGTGCTTTGAAAAATTCGTACTTTCATTGTTATGATATTTCTCTGTATGTAATTTTCCTCGTGTTTTAGGACATGTTAAACGTCTTCTCTCCAATGTTTATCATATTCTTGATTAATAAAGTTTGTCAAGTCTGGGAAAACATAATTGTGAGCAATTTGCATTTTTTTTTAAACTTGATTTTTATGTTGTTTTCGAATCCTGATTTTCGGTACTTGTGAAATCTTTTTCCAATGTATTTTACCCGTTAGAAAAGGCCTTTATACATGTAAAAAAAGATTTCTCTATTCATGTAGATTTTAATTTTTTTCTGTTAGATATACGGGTTCATTGAAAAAAATTATTTACGTTTGAGGCAACAAGAAAGATAGAAAAATTTACATGAACGAAACTAGAAAAACCACGAAGATAAAAAAAATTTGGTGCACTCTTTGTTAACGCTCGAGTAGAAGGCTTTCATCAATCGGGAACAAATTAATATATTTTCTCAAAATCCTGATGCACGACTTTTCCATATAGACTTCATTTCGGTTTCAATAATTTTTTTTTCGACCCAACCTATTGCATATACTCTACCGTCGGAAATTGTGCGCACGGCGCACAATTTTGTTTTTAAACTTCTCACGTGCTGTATTATTTTCAGATGGTCAAAAAAATATTTTTTGGGTAACACTAGACGTGGAATTTCATAATATTTCCAACTGTTTTTTTGCAAAATGTCCTATCCCTTTTTTTTTCACCGAAATATCGTCGTTCGAAGTGAGCAGTGATTTTTAATAGCGCTCACAAGAGCCGTTCGCACAATTTCCGACGGTAGTGTATTATGATGCAAATATATTTGTTTTCATTGCACATGAAAATTTTTTATTAACTAAAAAGTGAATTCTCAATCAATGTTTGATCATAGTTGTCTTTTGATGAATTATTACAATGATTTTGATTAAGATAATTTAAATGTGAATATACATTTAATTATTATATTTGCTTCAATAATTATTGCAAACATTTAATTATTATTGCAAGTTTGAAAATCCTGTAACATATTGCCATTATTTTTTATCATGGATCATTCAACGTTCACGCGAACTAATACCATAAATATAATTTGAAATAAATCAAAATACACTATTTAATATGTACTTTAGGATCAGAAAAATGCTCCCAACAATTCTTAATATGTCACATTAAATTTTAGAAAATTTTTACGAAATAAAATCTTGAAACCAACAAATTTTATCAAGTTTAGTTAATTTTCGTTTTAAAATTTAAACATATTTTATTCTTCTCAATTTCTTTTTACAAAGTTCCTTGAATGTTCAGAAAATTTGAAGGTGTTATAGTACTTTAATTAATACTATAGACTATTATACGCGCGCGCATTGTTAAAAGTTGTTGACCACTTAAACTTGTGCTGAAATCAGATTGTTAAAGAATGTATTCAGCGAATGCATGTAACGTAGCATTATTTCATTTGCGCATACTGTTTTTAACAGTAGAGGGCCAGACATCATTTGAAGATTTCAAGTGCACAAGTGAACGAAAGTAATAAATCCGGAAAAAAATATTAATAATATTTAATAAAGTTATAAATTTAAATACCAATGATGTGTCGTTAAACATTTATCTTGCAATTATAAAATGAAGATGTAAAAGAAAAGTCACGTAATATGTCATGAATAAGGGCGGCGCGGCGCGGCGTGGTGGTGCAAATGTAGACATGAAACTGCCCACAGAATAAATTACGATACCTCAAAATACAAACGATACATCATTACCATATTTATAAACAAAGCATCCAGATATATTGATAAATCGTTAAAATATATTGTCCCTGCACTTTCAGGTTATTTATTTTGATATTGTGAAAAGACTTAATTTTTGTACAATGAGATTAGCGGGTACTTTTGCGGTCGTTTTTGTAAATCAGGGCATTAAAATACTACATCGTCCGCTTTTCGTCGTTATTTCAAAAAAATTGGAAATTATTTTTATAACGAAGGAAGTAAAATAGAGTCCATCCAACATGAATAAGAAAATTAGGCGGCGGTAAGCCACATTGAATAGGGTAACTACCCCTAAATTATTTTTATACAAAAGAATAATTTGAATTATTAAAAATTATACATATTTTATAGACAAAAATATTACGTTTACGTCAAATTTACAATCTTTTGAGTTCTAGACAGTCTATCGAAGATTTATTCTGCAAACTTTTAACAATAATGACATTCGTAAAAAAAGTGTTTAAAACATAATGATCTCTTGCACCACGAACGTCGAATTACAGCGATATTCGTACAACCTGATATGTCACAATATGTTTTGCAAGAATCACCGAAGCTAAGGTCAGCCGGATTTTCGAATTTACTTGGTTTTTCTGCAATATATCCGCGTTTGTACCATGAATATTCAAAAAGTTTATTATATCTTGGCGAGGTTAATTTATCATTCACCGAAGACTGAAGCTTCATAATATTATTCCTGATATGTAAATTGATATCGTAATTCATCAGAATAACAGAATCGGAAAAGTGACGCACATAATTTTTCCAAACTCTTAACCCAAATACATCTGATGGTTGAATTTTTCCTGTTGTTCCTGTTGGAATAATTTTAAAATTTACATTTTTATCGAAGGATGTTGCTTCTACTACAGTTGGGAAATGACCAGTCCATGAATCAAGGAGTAAAACGCTATTTGGTCCTACATTTGGAAAATAAATTTGCTCCAACCAAGTCTTGAAGTGATCTGCAAATAATAAAACCAATTATCATTGCTTTCATGCAATTTTTAATAGAAGTAGATAATGTAATCTTAACTGACGTAAGTTTATCCGATTTTGAAGCATCTACGTACACATTACTCAGCCTAAAAGATGCCCTATCTACAATTGGTCCAAATTTTCCGCTCGGTTCTTTAAGAACTAGAAATATTGCTGAAAGAAGTTTCCCGTCAGCGGATATCAGTGATTGGACAGTGTAACTGTGAGTCGTGAACGATATAGACTGGACAACACATTCCACCTTTTTTTCTCCCTCAACAGCTAAAGTTCTCCCGGAATGAATTTCCAATTGAAAATCACTTTAATCCGCCATTTTCCAAAGTCTTTCTGGTAACAAACTTGTTTATTTTTTGTAAACTATTCTGTGTTTGGTTTTAAATTTAGCAAGCCATGTTCAACAAGCGCGGAAGCGGTAATCTTCATGGCTAACCTCTTTTTGTGCTTGTAATGCCCATCTGCGTATGTCTTCATCGTTAACAATTAGCCCGTCATCAACTGCTTTTTTGAACTTTTCTAATGTAATGTCACATATTCTAGCAACTTTTTTTCTATAATTACCGCCTTTATGGAGAGTATGGGCCCCACGTCTTCATTGTTTTACTGAAAGAACTTTTCTGAATTTCTGCTGTACACCCTCAAGTCGTAATTTTGTCTTCGTTCCACTTCTCCAGTATTCGACTGCTCTTAATTCATTGTCGTATGATAGTTCTTCCTCATCTGTTATGCATCTGTCCGTAGGTGAAAAGGCATCCAACTTCAAAATGATCCTCTAATTCAATGTCTTCAACGTTTGTCGGAGTTTCTTTTATATTTAATGTTTGGAATGTAGGAAGCAGTAAATTTATAACATTCAAAGGATTCACCTCCATTTTCAAACCTGTAGAATGTTTGAAAGGTTTTGTTTAAAAGCAACAGTGAATATTAAAATATAAGTGAAAAATCTGAATTGAATTGTAAAACGTATACATTCGGATACGTTCAAAGAATTTTTATATTTTTTGAAGATTTTTTCAAATCAGGAGACGACTGAGAAAATTTTAACAGAAAATCCAAATTTTCTCCGATCAAATATATATTGTCAGTTTTTCACAACGATGGCTAACGATTGTAAACTCACTTGGAAAAAACAGAAAAATTGTTGAAAAATCCAGTATCAGGAACGAAAAACTTTCAAAAGAAAAATTGATAAATTTTATCTTGCTACTAAAACAAGGTTGAAAGGTCATTCTACTATCTCGGCAAAAAAAGGTGATTTCCAAGATTTTTTTTCTCAACAACTACTTTATATAATCGAATAAAATTTCCAGCGTTTAATAACGCTGTCTCAAAGTTTACAGAATCAATCTTTCCACATGAAATTATCATTTAGTTTAGCTATTATTTAACAATAAACAAAGTGACTCAAGAAAAAGGCATGTCCACTGCGCGCACGATATCTCCACTCAGCATCATCTGAAACAAATAAATCAGAAATTTTCTTTACTAGCATGACTATAGCTCTGGGTTGACGAAGCGGATTTTTTTTTATTTCGCAAGATAAGAGAATGGTGGCAGTTTAAGCAACAAATTTCCAAAAATCGGGCTTTTTGCTCTTTTATGGTTCAAATTATTTTTTCTTTGTATTTTAATGGAAATTTGAATAAATAATATCATTTTTGAGTAATTTCAGAAAAAAATTAAAACATATTTACATATAATTTTGAAATATGAATTCAGATACTCACTTCACAACCTCACAAACATTGACAAAAATGACATAATTGAAATAGAGGTATTTTAAATATAAATAACTTTTTATTATACAAATTATAGCCAATATTTAATTACATAACCTTAAAGTGAATAATCAACTTGCGTTACTTAATTTAAGAAACAAACTTCAAATAAATTTTTTTAAATTTAATGTGTTGAAAAAAGTGTTCTGCTAATAATCATTTAAATAGTTTACAACAGAAGGGAGTCACCGTGACTGAGGCGATATCGTGATTGTCTTATGAGTCTTTATTTTGCTCAGTTCAAAAATAGAAATTCACAAAAAATGCAAAGTTACAAAATGATACAAAAAACTTGTAAATACAAAGACAAATCAGACGAGTGGAATTTTGTATTCGAAATGATGATTTTTCGAGCTGGAAAAGAGAAGGGAAAAAATTAATTCATTTTATATCAAAAAATACAAGAAATTAAGATTCCTATAAATATTAATTTCCAATTCCATTCTTAAGTAAAGCTAGACCGGTAATTGTATAATAACAGAATAAGTGAATAACAGTGTGGAAAAATTTCGTGGCGCTGTACTGTTTCTGTCTAGTCTGCCTTGAGTCGACACTGGCGCGCCACAGGCTGACTGTCCAGTAGCTAGACTGCGACGTAACGCTCGGATCGACTAGTTTCTAGACAGATCGGCTATTTTGATGAAAAAATAATTAAATATATAAAAAAGTTTTCGAACACAAAAAAATCATGAAATGAGTTTCCGCAAATCCCTTGCACCTAGGCCAGGTGTCGAACTTCTGATTTAACTTCCTATTATATTGTTGTAACATTGTCCCATCGCCTTAACACCTCGGCCAACTAAAAGTTGAATTTTTTTCATTTTTTTCGGATATGAATTAAATTCATAAAATCTTGATATATTTATTTCAATAAAACATGAACAATTTTTAAACATTAAAAGTGCTTGATGTGTGAATAAATCATTGAAAAAAATAAGTTTTGTATGATTTTACTTGCGACTAGGCTACGAAATAATGATTGCTCATTATTATTTCCAATAATTAATACGTTAGGCTTAATTATCATGTAGGCAGTCAATAAGTAATTAAAATAAATTAAATAAATTATTTATAATAATATTTGATTTCCTGGAATATTATCAATATTATAAATTCAATAGAAATTCATTATAACTTTACTATATAATTCAATTGAAAGTAAATGTTTTTAAACATGCATAAATATGTAATAGTGTACAATTAATCATTTCTTGAGCATTTTTGCAATTGTGTTTTGTAATTTCCTTAATATTTCATTCAAAAATGATTATTTTCTGAATGCACCTCTGTCATTTTTGTTTAAGTCCAAATCGCGATTATATCTAGAAAGTAGCTAAAATCTGGACAATCTTTATATATTCAAATTCCTAACGAACTCCTAGAAAGGGCCAAAACTGGGACTAGACAGCAGAAAGGTTTGAATCAAACACGTAGCAAAACTAGACAGTGCCAGTGTAGCGCCAGGCTAGTATTGCGTGAATAGGCAGTCTTGAGAAAAACTGTACTGGCTTTAGCATTATTCAAGACTGCCACAACATTTTTCCACACGGGGGGCGGCGCCGCACCGTTACGTACATTGCTTTTTTGAACTATGTTCCACCACACAAAAAAATCATAAAATATCCGAGTTGTAGTACGCAATGCAAGGATATTTTCTTGAAAAAATAAAAGTGGTATCTCTATAAAAAACATAGGAAAAAATAATTTTGAAAATTTTGAAACATTTTTCTAATGCCTATTTTTTGTCCGAGAAATTTATCATCTTTTTTTTAATTCTCCAGAGTGGTCTTTAAAACATATATTTTTTCATTAAAATCGGTCCAGCCGTTTTCGAGAAAAATCACTTTTTTCATTTGGCTTTCCCCCTCCATACCTACCACAAAAATGGGATTTTGAAGTTGAAACTTGGTGGAGTTTCATACCACATGGGAACGAACTTATGACATAAATTTCAATTTTATACGCTCGGGGGCCGATTTCACATGCTTATTCCGCTAAGCCCAAACTATAAATATGAGAAATTATAGCCCGAGGTATTTCACATGCGCCCAGCAGAAGTGTTATTAACAGTAAGCGGTAAATTACCATACATTTCCACAAATTTCCGTGACGTATCATAAGTTATTGTTGGATGCATGCGCAATAGTTCAAGCTATTATGGTAATGTATGAAATATATGAGAATGTACAATATTTATAAAAATGTATGACATTTGTGAAAATTGTAGGAAATGTATGAAAATGGTGGAGTTAGATGTTTACGAAACAATTTTAAGTTAAGGCATTTATGGTAATTATACCGGTAACTTTTGATAATTTTGACGATGTTCTGCTGGATGTCTGAATTGTGCTTAAAATTGTTGTTTTTATGGCTTTTTGAATTTTGTGGGCCCTTCAGCGATGCAACTTTCTGTACGTTCCTTTTTAAAAATACAGTGGTACGAAGGGAATTTTTAGTATCTGTGATGTCAAATTTGATGTCTGAAGTCACAAATTTGAAACAACGGGTCGAATATGACGGATCTTTGTTTAAAAAATAAGTGCAACGACGCACCTTTCTGATTTTTTTTCTCGGTATTTTCTCCACATCAATTGAAAACGTGTTTGGAATAATAAAATAAAAAAAAAGTAAATAATGGATATTTTTGAAGAAATACCAAAATTATAGATAAAATTATATGTCAAGTTTTTGTTCTCACATTTAATCAAGCGTTCGAAGTTTGCATTTTGAAGATAATGAAATATGCAGTAGATGATTTGAAATCGCAGATACAATTGTTCCTCAATATTTCATATTGTCAATATATATGCGATTAGCCTACAAAAATTTGAAAAATGTAGTTTCTGCAGAGTCAATCGAGTTTGCAGAAAGTTCAATTGACAGACCTAAGAGACGGGTACATCTTTTTCAACTTTGAAATTAATTTTATTTCCTGAATAATTTTTATAAATGTTATTTTAATATTTACGTCTAAGTATTTCATATTTTGATAACAAATTTTGGAATCTCACGATTGCTTTGGGGATAATATTTTTTTTATTTTTCGCTGCTTTTGCATTAGTATATGAAAATGCTAAGAATGGAACAAATTTTTATTGAAGATAACTACATACCACGGGACAAAAATTTCTCCTTGCATCTTTTGACATCAAGGGGAATGCCGTGAAATGGACAATCGGCAGAAAGTGCTTCATGGAAGTTTTTTTTTCATAAATCATACGTGAAAAAAAATACAAATAATTTTTAACACTTTTTTCACCTTCTGTTAATTGGTCGGTTCATATTGAAGACGCGTAAGAGAGAAATCTTATATTTTCAAACATTATCAATTAATATATTCATTTTCCATCAAATCTAACCGTCAAATAACGTTAAAAGTATACACATTTGTCAGTAAGTAATAAAAAGCCAAAATAATATAATATTCACAAAATACATAATTCAGGGTGTCTAGATTCTTTAAATATTTATATTTATAATATTATTTTAATATATTTAATATTATATTATATATATAAATATTTATAATATTATATATATA
>CAKNXH010042733.1:36269-51035 GCA_932178445.1 Andricus quercusramuli
GTTGTGTTGTAGAAAAAAAATTCCATTTCATAACCGCCAATAAATTGCTGTTTCTGAATGGCTTTGGCCGTTGTAAACCTCAGAAACAAGTTTTTGATCCTTGGTTTTGTTAATATCAACTGATTTTGGCATTACATTCGGGTTATGTTTATCTTGGATCAATAGCAAATTCTGGGGGTTCGTTGAAAGAATTCTTTACTAAAAACCCCTTTATTATATTGTACAGATGCGAGTAGAGAACGACCAGTACTAACAGAAAATCAACATAGGGATGCGATGCAGATGCACAATTATCTACAAGCACTAGGCATCACCGGTCGACCAAATGATTATGGACGTAAGTACATATTAACTTCTCAAACTTAGAAAAAATTGTTTTGATTTAGAAGAAAAACTAAAAATTCCATTTCATAACCACCAATAAATTGCTGTTGCTGAATGGCGTTGACCGATGAAGACCTTAGAAACAGGTTTCAAATTTCAATTTATAAAAGTAAATATTCTTACAGAAAATTTCATTGCGCATATTTTTTCTTCGCGCAGAAATGTTGTAGCTTTTCCCGTTTTTAAAGTAAACTTGAAAAACACGTTTGAAAAAATTCTATTTTCACAAATTTATGAAAATTGATGAATTTTGTGAAAATTTATTGGAGTTTGCAGAATTTGGCAAAACTTATGATAATTCATAGAAATTTGTAGGAATTTTATGAGCTATTACGAAACGTAATTTTTAATTACAGTTCTGCTGGACGCATACGCAGTAGTTCAGGCTATAATTTCTGAAATGTATCGAATAATATACCATTATCTTGTATAATTAATATACATGTATAATAAGGTCGGTAAAACAGAGTGCGTGAAAGCTTAAAGTTCTTTGATGCACCCACATCTCGTAAAATATTTAAAACTAAAATAATAACGTAAATTTCATGGACTAAATTCTTATTTGTAATCAAAGTGCAACGTACGGGTGAACTTTTCTTTAAATTCGCTATGAATGTCAGAATTTTGACGTGAGTACAGCTACTTTCAGGATAGTTGTCTTAATTATTTGCCTAATTAAAATTTTCCCACTTAAAACCCTGTGTAATTTATGTTCAACTAGAAAGAAAATATTATGCATTATTGTTTAGAATTTAAATTACTGCCAAAACTATTTTTGAATTGTGTAAACTGAAATTACCTGAATTTTCTAAGAATTGATCAATATACATATGTATATGCAATTCAATATGCAGCCACTTGATGAATAATTCATATACCGAGTTTTCAGATTTAATATACAAATGTATGTTAAATGTATATTAAAATTGCAAACATTCTTAACCGTGTTTATACAAGGGTTTTTTTTAAGTCGCTGGGATCGAATTCGATGTCAAAAGTTACAAATTGAAATGGAGGATCCATTATTATAGCAAAATTTTTTTAATTTGCACACGTATATCTGAAGCTTGGTACAAGTGGGTTTTTGGTGTCGCTGATTTCAAATTTTTGGGTTTTATTACAAAAAATTCTTTAATAAAAATTCCTATATTATATCTTGCAGATGGACATGATGAAGAGCAACAATTACTAGTACTAAGCCACGGTGAGATTGGGGCGGTTGGAGTCATGCGTAAGTACATGTTAATTCTTTTGAACTAGCAAACAATTGTCGGGATTCAGTAAAGAATCCAAATTTTGTTTCTCAACAGCCCATACATTTTTCTCGCTGAACGGCGTTGGCCCTTCGAGATCTTTGAAACAAGTTTCGAATTTAAACCCAAAAAGTACATATTCTTATAGGAAATTTAATTATGCCTTTTTTTCTCTTGTCCAAAATGTTTTAGCTTTCCCCGTTTTCAAAGTAAACCCGAAAAAAACGTGCGCGGCACGATTCGCTCGCAAGTTTGAGCGCGCCTACAGACTATAGACAGACGACAGACAGACACCTACGTAAAAAAATTTTTTCTGACTCAGTGGGTCTCAAAACGTGGAGATTTGGTGAGAACCGACTATGTCGAATTTCACATGAAACGAATACATTCTCATTGAATGAGAATGTAAGAAAGCTCGGTTATTTTTGCTTCGCGCTTCGCGCTCGGCTCTTTTCGGTTTTCGCATATCGTGCTCGGCTTAGATAAAAGGAAGAAATTTACTTGCAAATATTGTAAAATAGACCAAACCTCTACGTTGTAAGTGATTATTAAATTTGTTTTTATTCTAGATAAAAAAGGAAGTTTATTTACTTAAGGCTCTATCGGCCTTGAGGGACAAATTCTCATTACAATACCCACACACTTTCTTCAAGTCCAAAGAAAAAAGCTTGATTGCTCAAGAAACAGTTTTGGTCTAACTTACTGAAAATGCTACCAAAAAATCGAAAATTCCATTTCTGGTCAAACAATGTTTGTTTTATTCATAGAAAACTATATTAAAATTTTTTTTACATAAAACCAATACCTTCTCATTTGGATGAGAATGTAAAAATTTGATTTTTTGTTTATTTTGTAATGTAATTTTTCTCGATTGAAACAAAAACTACGCGTCCTATAAAAAATAATCAACAACTTTGTAGATCTTTCTTGGATGGATAAATTTTGGCTAATTATCTTTTTTCGTATCTTGCATAGTCTGAAAGCTATAAATGGAAATTTTTTTATTTTATTTTTTATATGTTTCACGGGGTCGAAATTTGAATTTTTGATTCTTTAAGAAAATTTAAAAAGTTGTTATGATAATCTTGTAGGGCTTGCAAAAAGCAACGTTTTTCTTTGCTTGACTTTTTTCATATCGTGCGTTGTTTGGTTTAAAATGTTGATTTCCGTTTTTTTTTGGATTTTGAAAATGCTATAACTCTGATAGCTTTCAATTCGGATTCGGCATGAGAAAATCTATTCAAAATTGTACACAACATAGTAAATATAATATCTATGCGCCCGTGGTATTCAATAGTACAAATGTTTGTCCAAAAATGTCAAATTAAATGTGCGCTGCTTCATTCATGATATTTCATGAATTTTCGTAAATCTTTATTTTATAATCACAAGATACATTTTCAGCAACATATTATTAGCATTAAAATTTATAATTTCGATGATTGTTTAGACTTAATACGTTAGTCAAGTCGTGCACTTTAAATCTTCAAATAATACTTTCCCTTTACTGTTAATGATAGTAATCGTAAATCGTTACATGAATTTAATAAATCAATTAAAGTTACAATGTCGAACAACTTTAGAGTATTTTTTATTAGAGATTGTGTTTTTTAACCAAAATATGACACGGCTAGTCTCGATTAAGTTCAGAATGAAAGTACTTGCACATCCAGTTCCTCTTTTGCACGTGTTTCGGGGATACACCCAGTTATTTCAAGCCTAGAAAGAAGAAAGTCGTACCTGTTTTTGAGAAAAAAATATCTTTTTATTTTTTGCTATTGAATATACCATTTTTCAAAAAACGACACAGAATATAAATAGCAGTTCATAGTTGAAAATTGTCTCCATTCCTAAAATCTATGAAATTATATACCCTTACAGATGTTTATCTTGTTTAATTCAACACATTTTTCCGAAAAGAATGAAAAAACAATAAAAGTCGAATGCAATAGCATTTAGAGTGAAGAACTTCAACATTTTATTTTAAACACCGTCTGTTTTTAGTTCCACAGAAAAAACATAATGTAATTTTTATATCGATTTCAGAGTAATCTTTACCTGCAACAAAAATTAACTTCACGGGGTATAGTTCATCCACCTCATGGGAAATGGTTACCATGACAACTCTATTAAATATTGTTTTATTTCGATGCTAAAAAATTGAACTTTATCTACTTGAAAATTACCCGCAACAAATATTCACTTCCGTTTTTTCTGTGTCCCTGACTATAAAAAATTTTGGTGAATTTTACGTACTGATTGTTAGGGAAAATTCCCGAATTTCGTTGGGAAAGAGGGATTTCCCAGAAATATTAGGGAATTTTTCCTAATTTCAGGGAAAGTTCCCGAATAGTATGGCATATTCCCTAACTAGTTTGGAATTTTCCAAAATCTTTAGGGAATTGACAAAACCCCAATGAAATGGGAAATTTAATGCAATATTTTTGGAGTTTTCCTCAATTTTGACAAGGATATATTTCTACAAAGCATCCGGGAATTTACACTTTTATTGGGAAAAACATTCTCAGACAAATTGTATTGTATAGATACATGGTTAGTTTGATAAATACCAAAGATAAAAGTCCATGCATAATTTTTATTACTGTTGCATATATTTTCTCATATATTTTCGAATAATTCTAATTTTCTTTCCTATAATATCGATGTCTTGGAGACAAAATGGGCCGTCTTGAAGACAAATACCAAGAAAAAAAAATTTTACACGGGATAGTATAGAGCACAACAAATTAACTTCTTACTTTGAAAGAGTTCAGTGATTTGAAACAACTATAGCTGTTCGTATGCAACAAACATTAGAAATACAAGGTAAGTTATTAATTTTCATTCAACTTCTATCTATCTGTCCAACTTTCAAACTATTTTAAACTTTCAATATTAGTGAATTTAGTTCCGACAAATTTGTTAATTCGACTATTTTGGTTGAAAAATAATCTTTTTTAGTTTATAATGTAACAATTTTTTTAAACAGCTCTTTTTTTAGTTGAAAATTGAAATTTTTTGGTTGAAATTTCCACTGTTACATTTTTAGTGAAAACGTTGGAATTTAACTATTTAAAAAAAATCGTTTTCTCTAATTGATAGTGACTGAATATTTTTTTGTTGATAATTTATCCTTTTTTTATGGGAAAATAAAATATTTTAGTTCAAAAATAATTTCTTTTTTTTTTAATTCCTTTTATTGAGTTGATAATTTAAAAGTCAACTATAACGTTCTTGCTTAAGAATTCATCTTTTTTAATGAAAAATTCAACTACTCTGTTAAAAGTTTGTATTTTTTATCAATAAATCTAACCATTACGTTAAACATTTCTCTTTTTGAAAATAATAATTGAAATATCTTAATTGAAACTCAAATCGTTACATTTTTGTGTGGAAAAGTTGTGTATTCAACTATTTTTTCAAAAATCTCGTGTCTTCATTAATTTCATTTATCTTGTTTTGATGAATAACCCATATATTTGGTAGAAGATTAAATGGTTACGTTTTCGGTTGAAAACTCTTTGTTTTTTGAAAATTATACTAATATATTTTTGGTTGACCATGCAAATATTCTGTTGCAAATAGAATATTTCGACTTGAAATCTTTAAAATTTAGAGCCATTTCAAATTGAATTCATTGTTTTTGAAAAACGCTAAAATATCAATCGAAAAAAGCGAAGAAGATGGAAAATAGGGGAAAAATAAGAAATCGAAAAAATGAGAAAATTGACCTATCAATTTTGGTAGTGCTAATAATAATAATTTTAAGTGTGTTAATTATTAAATTAATAATTAATTAAAATTGAAATTAATAATAGCAAAAATGTATTTATTTTATAATTAAATATTTATTTTTCCTAATTTTAAATTAATTTTATTTTAATTACTTTCATTTTTCGATAATTTAAAATCTTGTTTTTTTAAATTTCGGATAGTTTATAATTCGTTTATTTGTATTTTCGACAAATTTTTTTTCATCATTCTTGTTGTCATCTGCTATTAGCCCTGTCAATTATTATTTACCATTTATATTTTAATTGGATATTTATTTTAGGTAATTCTATAATTATAGGCCTCACAGACCGCTCACTATATCCCCTATTGTACCCCAAATTCAGTTGAGGTCCCTAATGTACCTCTATTGTCAAGATTTGGTCCCTATGGTACCTTATTTGCAGCCCAAAATATATGTTTGAAAAAATTTATACTAAAGTCAAAGGCTCCAAAAGTCAGGGATTTTGGAAAAATATCAAAAATTAGGGAATTTCTGTAAGAAGTAACTGTAAAAAATAATCAGGGCAGCGACGCAGTCACTATTTAGTCACTTTTTTCCTCAAATCACTTTTTAGTAACTTTTTTATATTGAAAAAATCGCATTAGTCACTTTTCTTTCAATAAATTAACTCATGGGTTAATCACTATTCAATTCAGGTCTATACCGATTTCTGAATTCTCTTGAATTTTTTAGGAATATTTCAGGGTACTTTTAAAGATTCTGAGAAATTTTTAATGGATTTCAAAAATTTGAAGGGATTTTTAAGATTTTAGGGCATTTTCAAAATTTATAAGGAAATTTCAAGAGCTTTTAATTTGAAATATTTTAGGTAATTTTAAATGATTTCAAGGAATTTTGTATTAATTTCATTAATTTGAAGGGATTTCAAAGCGTTTTAAATATTTTAGGGTGAACGACTTCCTAGAATTTTAGAACATATGAAATGATTTTAAAGGACCTATAAAGTTTCAAGATATTTTGAAAGATTTCACAGGATTTTATAATATTTCCGAGGATTACAATGATCTTAAGGGATTGTAATGATCTCAAGGTATTTTAACACATTTTCCAGGATTTCAGAATATATCATCATAGAATTTCACGGGATTTTATAATATTTTAGAGGATTCCAAAGAATTTATTGACGAGAAGTGAGGTATCTTGTAGGATTTCAAAGGATTTGGAATATTTTAGCAAATTTAAAAAGATTCCAAATAATTTTTTTATGAATTTCATCGACTTGAACGGATTTCAAAGCGTTTTAAATATTTTAGGATGAAGAATTTTCTAGAATTTCGAAAGATATGACATGATTTTACAGGACCTGTAACGTTTTGAGATATTTTAAAAGATTTTATGGGATTTTATAAGGTTTACGTGGATTTCAATGATTGTTAGGGTTTTCTAGAGCTCTCAGTGTATTTTAATAAATTTTTTAGGATTTCAGAGAATCTCACGGGATATAATCATATTTTAGTGTATTTTACAGAATTTATTTTAAGAAGTAAGATATTTCGTAGGGTTTCAAAGATTTGGAATTATTTTTTGGAATTCGCACTAGATTCTTATTAATTTATCCTGAATTCTCTTAATTTCCTAAAATTCTTCGAATTTTTTTAATTCACTTGAATTCTTACTCAATTCTATTCGATTCAATGGATTTTTTTTTTTTTTAATTTTTAAAAGTTTTTATTCAACTGATTCTGAGGATCAATTGATAAAATTATCAAAATATTTGAAATATTTCAAGGTATTTTTTTAATTCCTTGGCATTTCCAAGAGCTTCACAAAATCTCAAGAGATTCAAAAGATTTTAAAGGATTTGAAATATTTCAGGTTATTTTAAAAGATTGCAAAGAAATTTTCAATTGATTTCAGTAATTTATTGGTCGAGATGTTACGATTGAGTGCGCACAAAATATAGAAAAAATGTACCTGCTATTTTCGAGTATTTCTACGATTATAATAAGAAAGCAGAAAGCAGAGAAATGCTCCAAAAGTAGTTCTCTCAATACAAATGGAACTTAAAAGGGTAAAAGAAAACTGCAAATCTTTAGAGAGCAGCCTCCCAAAAACTCTGGCTTTTTTTACCACTGATCACCTGCTATTTTGAGGAAACTGATCTCTTCATTTTGGTTGTAAGTATTGTGGTACTTGATTATTTTATTCGTGTATTGACATTTTCTCTTATAGATATATTTGTTCACTGAGACCGTCGTATTAATAGTTTATGCTTTTAATTTTTAGGATCCCAGTACCACAGACGAGGAGGTAACAAAGACAGGACATTCCTCTCGTCCCATTCTGATCATGAAAGGTAAATTACGCATTTAATTTTCTTTGATGCATTAGACTTGATTTATTAATATGGACCGTCTGTCCAATTCTTTTAAATTAATTGAAAATAAAATATATTGTCAAAAAATAGATGGAGAACTCTTCCGAACATGCATTCACTTTGCTTTTGTTACACCCTAGCGGAAAACCCCGACGTCGGATCCTACGTCGGATCCTGATAGCTTCCGATGTCGGAAACGACGTAGGAAACGTCGTCGAGTATTGGGATCGTTTCCCACGTCCAGGCACGGACTGGCCATATGGGAATTCGGGAGATTTCCCGGTGGGCCGCGAGCCTTGAGGGCCGCCGAGGGCATACCCAGGGCCGCGTTTAGTACAGGGGCTACCAGGACCACGGTCCCAGGGCCGCGTAGGTACAAAATGCCAGGGCCGCGTTGATGTCCCAGTCCATCCCTGCTGACGTCGGAAACTATTAGGATCCTAATAGGATCCTAATAGGGTTTCCGACGCCGGAAACGATCCCAATACTCGACGTTTCCGACGTCGGAAGCTATCAGGATCCGACGTAGGATCCGACGTGGGTTACGACGTCGGCTACGACGCTGGAAACTATTAGGATCCGACGTAGGATCCGACGTCGGGTTTTTCAGTAGGGCAGGGATGTCCTTATACGACGAAGCCATTTCGTTTATGGCTACAATTATGCAGAAGAGAAATCATTCACATCGGAGTTTATGTAGCGGTAAATATAAATTCTTAATACAAATTCTTCTGACATTTTGGTTTTCGCCAAATACTTACCTTGGAAAAGTAGAAGAAAACATCATTATATATGTATAAGTAATGTAACTAGTGTTGGATATACATATCACATAGAACCACATTGTACAACAGGCACACATACAAACTAGATGTTTTTTTTCATAATTGGCGAGGGTTATAGAAGCATAACTGGAACAATAATTTACAACATATTGACTGTGGGATATCCCAGGCCTCATCATGAAAAAGCTTATTGATTAGTAGTCAACACTAGTTATATCATTTACATCAATGCTACCCTAGTAGACAATGACAACTATTTTTTTATTATATATATTTCAGGATGCTACTTGATATCAATCCTCCAAAGGGGCACAAAAGAGTTAATAAAGTAAAAAATGGAAAACCCGTAAGAACAGCAACAGCATTAGGATTAATTAAAAAGATCGTTAAATTTAGAAAATTTCAAGATGTTCTTCGGGAGGGTAATATTTTCGAAGCTAGTCATGTGTTCAGTTTTATATTGCATTGCAATATAACAATGTGATACTCGTATCAATAAATAATTTGAAATAAAATGTTAAATTTTTATTTCCATCTTTTATTCAAATCCCCAGTAACAGAGGTATTATAGGTAATTATCAACCATTTTCAAGAATTTTCGAGGATTTTCTCTGCAAAATATTCAGGAATAAATCTAAAATTTCAGATAATTTCAAAAAGTTTGAGGGATTTTCCTTACAAAATATTGGAGAATATCCCCGAAATTTTAGATAAATTCCAGAAAGTTACGGGGATTTTTCCTAAAAAATATTAGGGGATATTCCCAAAAATTTAGGTAAATTCCAATAATTTTCGGGAATTTTCCCTACAAAACATTAGGAAAAATCCCCTAAACTTTAGGTAATTTTCCAAATTTTGCGAAATTTTCCACACGAAACACTAGAGAAAATTCCCTAATTTTTCGGTGAATTTACCAATTTTCCGGAATTTTCCCTAAGGACCATGAGGGAAAATTCCGAAATCTTTCTAAAAATTTTCAAATTTTGCGAAATTTTTCTTACGAAACATTAGGAAAAATTCCCTAATCTTTCGTTAATTTCTCATATCTTATTTGAATTTTTCCCCAATGACTATTCAAGAAAATTCCCGAAAATTCAGGGTTAATAGCTTCCCGAACATTTTCGGGAAAGTTCCCAAAAAAATTTTTACAGTGTATATGTAAAGAACATGTACCATGAGATTGTCAAGGTTCCTGAGCTGAAAAGTAACACAAAATTGGGGGTTTTCACTGAAATTGAAGAAGCATAATTTTCAAGGATTCATCATTTGATTTTTCTCCAAAAAGGAAGCAAAAAGTAAATAGAAATCTATAGTTTAATATTGTTTCCCTTCCTGAAATTCATGAAAATGTACCATTACCAGATGTATATCCTGTTTATTTTAACAACAATTCCCAAGAAAAGAGACATGAAGAATCGATTAAAGCTAAATATATTGATATTCTTGATTAAAACTTGTTTTTAAAATGCACAGGATATACATCTGGCAAGGGTACATTTTCATAGATTTTAGGAAACGAAACAATTATCAACCATGAATTGCTATTCAAATTTTACTTCGTTTTCAAGAAAAATGAGATTTTGGATCGTTTGAAAATACATTTCTCTTAATTTTATCAATACATAGCAAAAAACGGTTTCCAGTTATCATGTGTAGTTTCTATGCAGTAAATTTCCAAAGTAGGCTCGAAATCGTGGCTCCAAACCAGAAGAGCCCATTAATAATCTCATGAAAAATATTCTTTATATAGTCAATGAACTAAAAACAGACGTTTTTAAAAATAAAATGTTAAAATTCTTCAAACTAAATGCTATATTAGTTGTTTCTGATTGTTTTTTCTATCTTGTTGTGAAAATTTGTTGGATTAAACAATATAAATATCTGGTCAGGGTATAAGTTTATAGATTTTAGGAAGGTAAAGGATTTTGAACTATGAGTTGCTATTCGAATCTTGCGTCGTTTTCGAAGAAAATGAGACTTTTAATAGCTAAAAACGAAAAAATCTTTTTTTCTCAAAAACTCGTAGTAAGATTTTCTCCTTTCTTGGCATAGACAGTGTGTATTATGAAGTACAAACATTTTGTATTAATTTTGATTTGTATTCTAGTGTAGAACTTACGAGAGGCAACAAAATAATTGCGCTTGTGGCGCGCCTGCTTGTTTTCTATATTCCCATAATAAAAATCGATATATTATTTCTTACAGCCACAGAGCCTGCTGTACCACCAGCAATCAGGTTTGCAGGTGATGTGTACCAGTACCCTCTGGGTCAAATAGTGACACTTGGTGGCGAGCCACGTATAATCCGTGCTGATGGCCGGGGGAATAGAGGTGCTGAAAGATTAAATGAGGATGAGCACGAAGTTTACGAAAGGATTAGGCGACGACACCCCCCTTTCCCAGGTCTAAGTTCGAACAATAAATTTTATTATTTTTTTTTGTTGACCAAGAATTGAACTTCAGAGAACGGTCAAAGAACCGAACCAAACAGTTTTGTAAGGAACATACTTCTTTCTAAGCCTTCTTGTGCAATTTTGCCGCACAAATTGATTTTTGGGAGTTTATGTTTTTTTTTAATGTACGTACTTCCAAATGAATCGTCTAGTTGCAAAACCGGCCATCTTCAAAAAGCAAAATTGTTGGGAAAAGCTGATTTTCTGTCACACTTAGCCAGGATAAGATGGGAACCAAAACTCTTTGGTTGTTGAAGAAATTAGGGCAGTATGTTTAAAAAAAAATGTTCACGAAACGAGCAGCCATTTTCGGGTTTTTCATGGTTTCTTGTTTTCAGTTGATTAAAAAGTTCACATAGAACTCAAAAAACTGAAAAAACGAATTTCTCAAAATCGAGGAGTTGGCCGGTTTTGCAACTAGACGATTCAAATAATAATTAAATCTTAGGATAAAAAGAACTTAAATCAGGAATTCAAAGTCAAAAAGAGAAGGAATCTGTTTTTTTTTTTAGTTAAAAAGGCCTGCCGTGATTATATTTTGGAAATGGAATGAATTTTTTGTTCTGTTATAATAGGCAGGAATAGTTTTTAACCCTGAATGAATTTTATTTTAGAACTTCAAAAGCTAGAATATCTTGAAAGAAAACAGTTACATTTTTGAAATTTTGAAAACTTCAAGAGATTTTAATACAATCCATAAAATCTAGAAAAGATTTTCAGAAATTATTAATGTCACTATAGAAAAAAGCACTATTTTAGTTGTATTTATAGCTTTCAAATTTTCATTTTCAAATCAAAAATTTTTGACATTGATCATCTACCAACACCAAAGAATACAATATATTAAATACATTTTTATTTTAAACGGTTAAAATTGTACACTATGAAATGAGAGCATCAAACATTGAAAACTGTATTGCAAAATTGAAAATATTTTCATGAAATGCTGCAAACTAAAAAGTTACAGAAATAATAATAAATTTATCATTAGTTGCTTTTAAATAATAAAAAGGGCTCAGTTGAAAATTGGAAAAGTTCAAAATGCAGGAATTTCCAAAAGAAAAATAATAATTTCTCGATATGTTTAGTGTCATTTGAAGATTTGAAGATAAATTCTATTTGACATATTTTTAAATAGGACAGATCAAAAACTGAACGATTCCAAACGTCCTTCAAAAGTGAACAATTTTGAAATTTATAATTGTTCAACTTGCAATTTGGAAATCTGAATTCAAATGTTGAAAGTTTCAAGAATTAGTATTTGAAATTAGTTAGTTGATCAACTTTCAATTACAAACTTTGACATTTGAAACTTTGTAATTATGCAATTTTAATTTAGTTTTTCAAACACTAAAAATTTTAGTATTCTCAAAGATTAACTTGAAATTGTCTGATTGCGAAGTTTTTAATTTACAATTGCTCAACTTTTAAGAATTTCTATTGAAAGTTAATAAATAGATAAATGTTGAATAAAAAACAGTTGAATTTAAAACTCTTTGACTGTGTAGATTTTAGCAAATACAAGGACTGAACTTTCTAGAAATTGCAGTCGTTTATATTGAAATTACAAAGCTAAAACTTAAGATTGAAATTGTGGCATTCTGAAATTAATGTTTAACATTCTGATATTCAATAAACTGTAATTGAAGAAATCGTTAAACTATTATTTTAATTTTGCACCGTTGAATTCAGAGCACTTTATTTAAAAGTTTCATTCAAACTTGGAGTCTTCAACAATTTGTAAAGATTCAATCACAATTATTTCAATCTGTATCGTTTGTAAATGTAAATAATTTTCTAACTATAAGGGATTTAGATTTGGCAATTCAATTTGAAAATGAACGATGGAATATCGAGAGACTCGAACATGAAAATATCCAAATTCAAACTATCAAAATCAATATAGACGGTATTTATGGAAAAAGCCATTGTAGTTTTGTATAATTTTGTTGAATTACATGGAGCAAGAGGGTTTTAATACTGTAACCTAAGACCACCTGTATGGAATCTATGAAATATTGTATATTATTTGTTTGAACTAAGAAACTGTTTTTGGGATTCGAAAAAAAAAATAACAAAAGTTCATTTCTTGGTCAATTGATAGTGGTCTCACAACTTAGTAGAATTCATTATTACTGAGTCAAGGAATTTTCTATTGTTGAAATGACTGGTGACTATATTTTTTTACAGGTTTATATAACATACCAAAAATCGAGTATGAGCCTCATGATATAGTGGAGTGTAATGAAAACGGACAACGGAAAGTGGTTGGACGAATGAGAGAGATTAGAAGAACGTGGAAGATGCTTGACGAAGATAAATTCAATCATGGTAATTTAAAAACTAAAATAAAGTGCCTAGTAGCTCTAAGCTAATGATTTTTTAAATTCTTTAACTTAATGACTATATTTTTCTCACATAATCAGGTGAAGAAGAGGACCTCCGTGAATATCAGGGTTATAAATTGAAACGTCGCACACATCACAACGAGCAAACGAATGCGGAGCGTTATACATATATTGCAAAATTTTGGAATAATATGTGGCTCCTGCCCGATCTGTGTCCTAATCGAAGGTTGGGAGGTAACGTAAAAACTATAATAAAAGCAAAAATAAAGCTATTATAGATCTGTACCTAAAGTGTCCAGATTTTTAAAATAATTATTACTTTGGGGCTCCTCAAAATAGTGTTCATCCCAGGTTAACTGAATATAAAATTTCTCATACATAAACCATGTGTTGATATTTCATTCTATTTAAATCATGAGTATATCATTTTTTTGGACCAATATCACATTTTTGGGGTGCAATCAAGAAGCTGAAACTCTATATTTTTCACCACTTGTTCAGAATAATTTACTTATTAGTTTGCAAGTACGCATCTAACATTGCTTATAATAATTAACTTTTTCAATTTTTCTTACAGAACATTGATATGTCAAATAGTTCGTCAAGGATTTGGCTCCTCCCGAGGGTTTTCTCGACAAGCGGGTTTTTCCAGTCGGGATGCACTGAAGCACAATTGTATGGAAGTGCAGGCAAATGCGGGAGAATGTAAAAATAATGCTGTTGAATGAATTTTATTTCTTCTCTTCCTAAGTTGACTCATTCCGAAACCCTTTCCCTCGTCTGAATACAAGTTTATTCGACCGCCGATGTGAATATACATGGGTCACTCTGCAATTTTCTGGAATAAGATTCTAGAAACGGAGAAGCGGAAAATTTCTAAAAGTGTTCTTTAGAGCAAGTCTTTACATGAATGTGTTAATGGAGACTATTTCAAAAATGTATAATAAAAATTGCATTAAAAAATTATGCTTTCTTCTTCATTACAGAAACTTTCAGAGAGACCTACGTATTTTGTCTCAGGTGTGTTTTTAAGACGTTGAAGTCGAACTCCGTCTCATACTCGTATTTTGTCTTCATTTAAGGTTAGGTAGTGTATAGATGTCCGGTGCCGGACGCTAGGTCTACACCCCCAAATATTTCCTGCGTTTGCCCCTGACCTTTAGAAAGAGAAACTCTCACGCAGAATGCCTGAAGAGCAAGACAACGCAACCCGTTTTTCCTCACGACTCTGCGGAGTCTTCCTTTTGCTCTGAGGTGCTCATGTATGTTACAGAGGGCTGTGATAAAATCCCTTCAAGAAAAACGGCCCCTTACGTGTCAGGACCAGACCAGACAGACACGCTCCCAGGTGGAATGCAGAAGAAAATCATTGAACGATATTGTCCGTTAATATTAATCCGTTATGTTAGTTGAAGGCTCTTGTATTAACA
>CAKNXH010042735.1:0-20092 GCA_932178445.1 Andricus quercusramuli
CCCCTCGTTCTCTTTTCCTATTATCGTCCCCCGTTTTCTCCCCTTCACTATGCATGCTCTCGCTGCTAATCTCTCTCGCCGAATGTTGCCACCTGTGTACAAAATCCCTCGAACCCGTAGTCCTCGATTCAAATCTTTCTAGATTTGTGGGCCTCCCGCGCGTCCCGCGCCTATGACCCCTTCCTCGACTCGACTCTGCCGTTGCTACGGGGTTCAAAGGCGCTCCCCTCACTGCTTGCCTCATCTAGGATGCTACCCTATCTCTCTTTACCATCGCTATCTCTATTCTCTTCACTCTTCTCACCAGATTCGCTCTGTCTCCTGGAAACGCGCTGTGGACTGTGCGTAACCGGCATGCTGCTGTGCCGTGTTAACCAACCGTTGAACTCAAGTCCCCCCCCCCTCCTGTCACCACCCTTCCCCCCGTCACTTTCTATCACAAGCCCAAGCTTTAAAAAACTCACCTAAAACTCTCCCTCTCATCCTGATCTCTTTTGGCAATGTTCGGCCACCTCTACACCTTTCCGCTTCACACCCTTCGAACTCCTACTCCAGGGCTCACCAATTTCGACAGGTGGTGGCTGCCACGACAAGTGCACGGCTGCCACAAAGTTTTTCTGTAATTTTTTTCTTCGGCTTCCAGGAATCCTGAAAAGGGTTAGGGTAGTTACGGTCACGGCTCGTTGCGGCTCATTGTTCACACCGAAGGGTCTGATTTTTTTCTACTTGAATTCACAATACATTGCATTTTTTCATTTCGAACTGTAATTTACCGTGAAGCATTAGAGACGAGTCGAAGGACAAGTTCGAAGAAAATTTATGAGGGCCTGGTTTGACCTAGTCTCGCGGCTGCCACCGTCAGTCTTTTCAGCCACTGGCTGCCTTCTGGAGAGCCCTGTCCTACTCTCTTCCAAAAAAACCCAGAGTCCCGCCGAAGCGCACCTAACCTCAAAATCAACTTGTCAGTTTTTTTTTCTTTTTTGTTTGGATTAAATTCGCACTTTCTACCACTCCCTTCATTCACACAACCACTTTCACCCCAGTCCCCTTACTTACCACAGCCTCACTGTACTCACTCACCTTTTCACTTCTCCCCAGCCAAAAAATTATCTCACTCGAAAAACACCGTGTAACCTCTATCGGTACTGGAAACGAAAGCCTATTTTTTATCAATCAATAGAATCAAAAGAATTGTAAAGAACCTCTGCAGGAGTAGAATGAGCTTTTGTAAATTTAAATATTGAATGAAAAGTACATAACTTTTAGGCAAAGCAGATTTTGCTTTTTAAATACTCATTACTGTTAAACATTTAAATTAAAACTTTTAAATTGTTCAGTGAATTATTTGAAATATTACACATTTTTTATCAGTGCTTTTTGCTGGATTGAAAAAAATGATTATAAACTGAGAAAGTTTTGAGAAAGACTTGAAATTTATTCCAAGTTATTACATTCGGCGAGAGAGATTAGCAGCGAGAGCATGCATAATGAAGGGGAGAAAACGGGGGACGATAATAGGAAAAGAGAACGGGGGGGGGGGGGGGCGAAGATGCGGAGAGAGGCAATGAAATTAAAAATGTTAAAACAAAAACAAGAACACCGGATAGGGATAGGGATGAAGGGAATATGTTGGGAAAATTAGAAGCGCTTATAAAGGGATTTAGAGAGAAGACTTGCGGAAGATTGGATAAGACATGCAAAAGTGGGAAGAATGGGATGAATTATGAAAAGGAGAGAAAGAGAATGTATGGAAACAATTAGAAAGCATGGAGAATAGGCAGAGAGAGAATGAAGAGGATAGGAAAAGGGATATGAAATTGCCAGAAGAGAGAGTGAGCAAACTCGAACTAATGAAAGGCGGCGCTTGAGACTGATTGAGGTCGAAAGAAGGATGGAAGGGGAAGAGAGAGCGGAGAGGAAAAAGAATATAATAGTGAAGGGTTAAAAGTGGACAGTGAAAAGGAAGAGGAAGAGATTGGGAAGCTGATGAGAGACATAGGCGCACAAGTTAGAGTGGAAGGGATAAGAAGATTAGGAGGAAAGGAAGAGGGAATAGAATGTATGTCTTTGTGAAATTAGGGAGTGAGGAGGATGAATATGAAGTGATGTTGAAGCAGAAGTTATTGAAAGGAAGGAATGAAAGTATCGAAGAATATCTGACGTGGCGGGAAAGGAGAAGAAAGTGGATAATTGAGAGAAACGCATGGACTAAGAGGAGTAAAGGCAATAGAGTAAGGATTGGGAGGGATAGGATATGGGTAAACGGAGAAATGTAGATTTGGGACGATAGAGTAGAAGATCTGAGAGAGGGTAGGAAACGGATAGTGAATGAAGGGGGCGAGAGAGAGGAAAAGGGAAATGCAAGTATCACGGGGGGGGGGGGGGGAAAACACAAAAAGCCACCAGAGAAGGAAAACTGAGCAAGAAAAGGAGGAGGGGGAAGGACGAAAAGAGAGGAGTGAGTGTGGCTTTCTGGAATGTGTCAGGGCTAAAAAACAAGAACGAGGGGTCCTGGGAGGCTATTGAAAAATGGGAGGTGGTAATGCTGAGTGAAACGTAGGTGACGAAAAGGATTGGAAGAGATTGAATAATAAGTTGCCGAAGGGGTATGTGTAGACAATGCAAAAAACGAGGAAAGAACATGAAAAGGGAAGAGCGAGTGGAAGAGCGAGACGAAAAGTAGGAGGGCGTGATGGTAAGAAGAATTAAGGTAGGAAAAGAAAGGGTGGCGATCGTTTGTGTGTATAGAAGAATAGGAAAAGAGGGAGGATGGAGAGTATTAAGGGAATAGATGAAGGAAGGAATTAAGAGTTAGTCTTGATAGAAGGAGACTTGAACGCGTGGACAGGAGAGTAAGGGGGGGGGGAGAGATGGGATGAAGAAAGCGAAACTCCTCGAAGAAATTCCAAGCTCAGGGTAATAGATCGGGAAGGTGAAACTCTTTTGAACCTATTAGGAGAGGAGGGGTGGTTTATCTACAACGGGAACATAAGGGGAGATGAAAAAGGGGAAATGACTTTTATAGGTAGAGGGGAGACAGTGATAGATTACATTCTAGCAGAAGGAAGAATAAGAAAGAGATTGGATAAAATGGAAGTATGTAATGAAATAGGCTCAGAACACTTCCCGTTAATAGCGACATGGAAAGGTTCAGGATGGAAGCGGCATAGTGAAAAAAGGGAAAGAACTGGCGAAAGAAAAATAAAAATGGGTAGATAGGGGGAGGATAATTCGAGAGAATTTGAAGAAAGAATGGAGAACAAGGAGATTAGAGGAATGAATGGGGAAGACGTCGACGCGCGCCTTGAAAAGCTAAAAGAACTAACAGAGAGGATAAAAGAACAGGTAAGGTGAAGAGAAGAGGAGGGCATGAAGAGGGGATGGTGGGACGCAGAATGTAAGGAGAGTGAGGATAGAATGAAGGAAAATGTAAAAAAGTGGAGAAAAGTGGAGATAGGGAAACAGAAATATAATAGGAGAAAGAGAGAACATGAAAGATTTTCAAGTGATAAAAGGCACTTAGAGAAAAGTAGGTATATGGAAGAGGTGGAAAAATGAATCAGGGAAGGGAGGGAATGGGAGGTGATCAATAGGGATCGAGGGGGACGGAAGGGCATCAATGAGGAAATCGAGATGGATGAGTGGACCCCGTACTTCAAGCGACTATTTAGAGGAGTGGAAAATAAGGTGTTAGGTGCAAAGAGGAAAGTAATAGAAGGAGAAGATGATAGCAATGATCGGATAAGTATGGAGCAACTGAATAGAGCGATAGGGAGGCTGAAAAGAAACAAGGCAACAGGTGAGGGCGATATTGGGAACGAGGCTTTGAGGTATGGAGGAAGGAAATGAAGGAAATGAAGGAAATGTGGGAGGTATGTAATAAGGTATGGAAAGGAGAGGGATGGCCTAATGAATGGAGGACAGGTTTGGTGGTGTCGATAATTAAGAAGGGAGTGGGCAAGAAGGTGGAGGAATATAGGGGAATCAGACTTATGTCGGCCGGATACAAAATATATACGGAGATTTTCAGAAAGAGATTAGAAAGGGAGGTGGGAGAGAAAGGGATTATTCTACACAATCAGGCGGGCTTCAGGAAAGGGATAGGAGCAGTAGACAACATCTATGTACTGAATTATCTGGTGAATAGGAACTTAGGGAGGAAGAAAGGGAAGTTAGTGGCCTTATTTGTAAACCTTAAAGCGGCATTTGACTCGGTAAACAGAAAGGTGCTTTGGCAGGTCCATTGAGCCCACTACTATTCAGCCTCTTGTTGGCAGATCTAGAGGAGAAACTGGAGAAGAAAGGAAAAGGAGGGACGGTTTTGGGAAATAGCAAGGTATATTTCATAGCGTATGTAAACGATATAGTCTTATTAGCGGATGACGAGAGAGGGATGAGTCTCATGATGAGAGTTTTTGAAGAGTATGTGAGAATTAATGACTTAACGGTAAATGTGAAGAAGACGAAGGTGCTGATTTTTAGGAAGAGAATGACAAAGGTAGAATATGAATGGAAGATGTACGGGGAGAAAGTGGAACAGGTCGAGGAATTTAGTTACCTAGGCTTCTGGTTTGAGTCGAAAGGAGGGGTTGAACTACAGGTGAGGAGATGGATAGAATGTGCGACTAAAGTAATGGGACAGGTGTGGGGCATAGGGAAGAGAAGGTTTAAAGATGACTGGAAGATGAGACTGTGGATGTTTGATGCTTTGGTGTGGTCAGTCCTAAGTCACGGAGTGGATATCTGGGGATGGAAGGAGCACAAGAGGGTGGCAAGTATGCAGGAGAGATTTTTGAGATGTGTAATGGGAGTGAGCTGGAGCTATCCAGGATATATGTTGAGGGAGGAATTAAGTAGAGGTAAAATGGTTATTAGACAAATGAAAAGAGCATGGAACTTTGAGGAGAAACTAAAGAGCGGGGAAAGGAGCAGGATAGCACAAGCCTGTCTACGGGAAGTAGTCAGCAAAGAGACTAGGGGTAACACAGAAGGATCAAGGTGGGAGGAAGAGAGACAACAAAGGAGAAGAGCAAGCGATATAAGAGCAGATGTCAGATTATGAAAAAAAGTGAGAGAATGAACTGGTGATTAAGAAGGGGGAGGAAAGACGGGAAAAGATTGTGGAATCTGAATATAACAGGTGGTAAGAAATGAGAGAAAGTAAGGGGTATACAGTAGGGAAAGGCCAATCGCGCACTCCTATACAAGGAGATTAAATTGAATAAAACTTAAAAATCATGGTAAAGGAAATGGTAAGAGGAAACGGAAGCTCAGGAAACTTAATAGTCAGCAAATCTCGAGAGTAATTTTGTTAAGACAAAGCGATAGCATATAAGTTAATATTAGTTGAATATTATTGTTTAGGTAGTAAGTATTATTGAGGTAGTATAAGTGGTTTTTGTAACGTACTGTAAAGGGAGCGGATTCCCTCAAACCCGTAAAAGGGAGAGAATAAATACATACAATCCAATACATACACTCACTAAAAATAATTGTATGTATTATTTCTAAATAAAGTACTTTCCATAAGAACGTGACCACTATAATGTAGGGAAATGATATATCCGAATTGGAACCGCAAGTGGGTTTCTATCTCGATAAACTGTGATCAATCATACGAACATTTAAATCTTTGTATTTAATCACATTCTGTTGTTGTATTAAATAGTTACAAAGTACAAATAAACTGAAGATTTTTCATAAAAATAACACGTTGATATTGTAAACTCCATTTTTTAAGCTTATTTAGACTTAGTTCGTCACTTTTCAGCATTTTTATAATCATATTTTTTTTATAATTCGATTTTTGAGAATGTTTTTTTTTCTCTCCTGAAAAATTCGTCCCGATGCACTTACAGGATTTTTCCCCGACCCCCTTCAATTGTAGATCTATTTTTTAGATTTGAGATATAAAGCAACTTCAACTAATGAAAAGTCAAACAATAAAAACAAAGAGGGAAGAGCATCAATTTTAAAAGTGGTCAGCGAGAGAAGAGAAAAAAATTTAAGTGAATCACATTTTGTGTAAAGTTCTCGTATTTTTTATATTAACATATCTTATGGGCGCCTGTCAAAAATTTGACCATTTTAGAGAATGAGATTTTTAAAAAAAATACAATTTTAAAACCGCCTAAAATATTTTTAAAAAGTTATGAAAAACCCGAGAGCGAGAGGGTATATGAAAATGTAAAAAGAAGATACCTTGGCCAAAGGGCGGTCTGTGATTGGTCCAGAGGCGTGGCCTGAAAGGAGGGGTGGTGGTTGGAAAGGAAGTGTGGCCTGCCCTGATTGATCAGGGGTCGTGGTCTTATTACAAAATGAAGGTCATTAGGGGGCGTGAACTAATTACAAAATGGAGGTTATCCCAATGGATCGAATAAATGATTCTGAGTTGGAAAAGCGGAGGGGTCACACATTATTCCATCAAATAGATGACTACTAGCTCGGAAAGGGGAGGGGCGTCACCCCCTCCCTGTGCAAACCTGCGATGTTTCATAAATGTACATGTTTTGCTTTGAAAAGAAGAAAAGCCTCACCCCCTCTATGTCAGTCCAAGAGTAGATGTAGTAAGTCATCGAGTTGGGAAATGCGAGAAGTAATTACAACGAAAACTAATTATCCTAATCTTACATTCCATTCAGGTTGGAAAAAGGTTGTTAAAATTAAAACATTTTTCAATTTTTCACAATTTTACTTATTTAGGGAGAAAATCCAGATCGAAAGAACACAGATGTAGTGATACTTACACAGGATTGAAATAGAGATACAATAATATGTACACGACTCGAAAAAGACATACATGCGAATGAAGCAACACAAAAATAACTAATTAGGAATACCAACTTAGATAGTAGAAAAGGCGTAAGACGCAGATAAAAATCCAAAAAAATGTATGTATTCCACACAAAAGAAAACTTCTAGCCTATGAGGGAGACGAATACTTAAAATTATTTTTACACAGCATTATAAATAGATACACAATAAACGAGCACCTCAGAGCAAATGAAGACTCCGCAGAGTCGTGAGGAAAAACAAGACAGTCATCGTTGCGCAGTCTTGCTCTTCAGGTATTCTGCGTAGGAGTTTCTCTTTCTAAAGGTACTTGTCTCGTTTTTCCTCACGACTCTGAGGAGTCTTAGCCAATGAGAGTCGGCGCAAAATTCATTTGCATAAAAGAGCAAAGAGATAATCAATGAAGCAAATGCTATATAATAATTCTACCCTATATGTGATAGAACAAACATTGGTGAAAATAGATACAAAGTAGGAGGTTTCGAAGAATGCCTGTAAACAAGATTCGAGACGATTGCAGCTATGCAGTGAGCATGCACAGTGACTACCGCCGCTGCCACCATTTTCACTTCTTGATACATTTTTTGTACAAGCCAGTTTATGTTTAGTCAAAAGTTTTTCATAAAATCGCAACACAGTTTGATCATACTTCACGAGATCATCGGTAAAAAGTGCATTAAACTCTCGCAATGAATACTCACTACACATACAGTGCAGAAACATAATGCAAAACTGACCACACACGTTCGAAGAGGCACTCTGGATTAGTTTCGTGTTCCATCTGAAGAGGGTACAGTTTTTTCGTGAACGATGAAGATTTTGAGGAATATGAGGCGGTAATCCGTAACTGTCAAAGTATATTCCTCTGCCTGAGCTTTTGACAAAGGTGGCGAACCAATGCGAACCAGGCTTTGTGTGGTCATCTGTGTCGATAACGATAGTAGCAGGACGTGTCCAAGTTTCTGGTATCTGATCAGCCGGATATACACCGATTGTGTGGGCCTCCGTCGCGTCAATTGAAGCACTTGTAGAATTTGAAGGCTGTTCATTGTCCGTTCATACGTATTTGTATGCTTCTGATGGCAAACTGGATGAAAGTATAGCAGGCACTGATTTTTTATCTTCTCCGTAGATAGCAGTCTTCATCCTCGATGTGTTATTGAACAGCAATGTTTTATTCAAATTGGTTTGGTGGTTCTTCTGTTGTTGTTGTTTAATAATCGTAACTGCTCTTGTCGTTGTTTGCCGAGCCACCGTTTGATTTTCATAGCATCATTTAAAGCACAGGCGTAATCCTCCTTCTTCTTGATTCTATTATGAAAACCATATTCTCTTTTGTCTGGTAGTTGTTTGAATGTAGGACATGTCAGTTCTTCCAGGTTAATTCTTTGCCACCTCATTATTGTTTGTAGTAGTTTCGCTTTTTCATGCCCACGGGTGCAAATTATGGTTGCAGATTTAGCTACATCTCAGAGATTGGAGCAGAGAAACTTAATGGAAATGTCACCTTTGAACCACTTCATCCCATGATAGAATCTTAAGAGCCAATTGTTTTGTTGTTTTACACAGGTAAAAAGTTTGCAGAAGGGATTAGGTGGTGCTGCGATCCAGTGAGAGACAAACTTCTGATCCAGTTGACTATCGCTACCTCCTTTGGTAGAAATTGTTATCAAGATCCCGAAAGCCTTGAATTTTAATTACATAGTGAACCATATTACAGATTTCACAGCGAGTACGAGGACTGCGACAAAAACTATAAAAGTAGAACGATGTAAGACATTGCAAGTGTTCTTTACCAGTACTGGGTTACGTTTGAAGACTGCTGGCTTATATAGGTTATAGATATACCAGCTTCCCCCTTCCACACAAAAAATCCGTTGGCAGGTTTGTGTTCGAGGATGTGCTTTTTTCATGTTTCGACATGTTTAATCAAGTTCAGACGTGCGTTTTTTGTATGAATGGGGACTTTTGGCAGGTGTGCATGTGGGCGTGTAGTGTCATGTATTGACGTGCTCAAACCGGTTGAGAGACGCGTCTTTTGTTACAAAACTGTATTCCATACATGTTCGAACTGGTTTTGATGTGTGTTGAATCCTTTGTTGCATTAAATCAATTGCTGATAAGTCTGGTGTAAGGTCAAATGCAAAAAAGGCAGAATCCGCGTGCATAATCATCACGATCTATATTATTTCCTCCATTCAGAAAATGAATACTACACCCAGTGAACAGTGAGTACGCATCAACGTAGAGGTTATTTCGGGTCAAATCTGGTTGAATAGGTTTCAATGGGATCTGCATGCCATCCACATATAGTGAAATGTGATTTTTCTATAATTTTGAAAATTGAACGGATTTTTTGTGGCTTTTCTGTTGTATGCAGCATTGCCGACAAATCCAATGATTGTTATTCTTCCAGGTAGTTGTTCAAGTACGACATTATCAAGACTCTCGCTCTGTTTACCAGCATGAATGGTAAGTGCTTTACTTCTTCCCTAGTAATGGGATATTTAGCTGTCCCTTGCGCTCCTGCTTTTGCGTGAGCAAGTAAAATACCAGGACGAAGGCGAAGCTTTATACCGTTAAACAGAAATTTATCCTGATTGAAAACGTCACAGTGTATATGACCTATCAAGTCAATTTTTTTCCAGCACCAAAATATGCGCTATGGAGCTCAAGCCCCTTATTTTTCTCAGCAATACCTTCCATCGGGCCAGGGCTATCATTTACCCACGAAGACGCTGTAATGTTGACTTCATTTCGCAGCTGGTACATAGTTGAGTAATGTTTCAATGTATGCTCTGTAAGCGTGAGCATTATTTGGTGGTGATACTAGTTTCTGATTAAATTATATATCTAACTGATTAAACATTGAGTTTAATATTATTGACAGGAGCTATTTGTGCAATAGAAGCTGCATTTTCCTTTGTTTTTTCTGGTGCACGTAATGCTATCTTGACATTCAGCATAGTATGTGGTAAATCAATATAATTATCTCCGTTGCCAGAAACGACAAATTCTATGGGTGAATCGTCAGTGAGTGATGAAATAGGGTTGTAGTGAACTCACTGAGGATATTCTATTGACGTTTGAGTTGGTGGTAGAAAAAATAGATCAAGCTCTGATTTCAAGCATTCACACGAGTGCGATTGTAAGAAAGACATTTTCCTTAAATTATTATTTTTTTCCGAAAATGTCTAGAATACTCTTATTCTTCGATTTTGTGCGTCTTTTTACAGTCGCTTTACGCCTAATCTTCTTTTCTTTCGTCTTCTTCTTCTTCTTCTTCTTCTGCTTCCTTTTGCCTTTTGACAATCTCTTTACTTTCTTTGTCCTCCTCTTCTTCCTCTTCGTCTTTCTTAAGTCGCTGTCAACTTTACCCACGATACGCGATGCACCGAGTTCACCGATTGACTGAAGTCTCTGCCTCTTGATCAGCGATTTATACCTTGAACCTCTCATAATGTTTTTTACTTTCTCCATAGCACGTTTCTTCAAATTCGGTCCAGATTTTCCAAGACGTGTTTTGACGGCATTTTTCAGTGGAATGTTGTGTTCCAAGTCGTCAATGACATTCATGCCCGTGCGTAGCGCTTCTTTTCCGACTACGCGTGTACCAGGAGTTAAAAAGGGCAGAACACGACGAAAGAGTCCACCGAAAAAACTACCAATTCTGTGTCCTCTTTGGTAGGCAGATCCAATATAAATTTTTGAAAGTCCTTCTCCACCAACTTGATTCGTGTGATAATTGTCATATAGAGTCATTTTTGATTTGATGAAAAAGACATCGCAAGTAGCCTATTCGTTTAAAATGAAGTGTCACTGTCAGCGATCCAGTCTCAAATGGTATCGGAAGTCCAAGATGGTCCCTTATATTTATTTCGATGGTCCGAAAGCCTGTATGTTATAGAGGTATGTAATGATGTGCTGAGAAAGCTAACATATTTGTGGAGCCCAATGTATATTTTTGCGAATCAACAGTTACAACTCTCAAAAGTGGTGATTTTGCATCTCCAACAATGCATGGTTAATAAATATTGCAATAGACAAAGAGTTTGTCAGGTGATCCATTTGTGAAACTCGCTGGTTGACAAGCCATTTAAGAAACTGTTGGTGACAGCGTTTCAGGTTCAAAGCCGAGGATGCGCGAGATTTTCTCGCTAATTACAAGAAAATGGCTACCAAGTCGTTCACAGTCATCGTAACAAATTTTGTCCACTGTTACGTACTTATTGTTTAGCTGGTCATTTTTTAAGCGAACTTGTTGGCTGACTTCTGGTGTACTATTAATTGCACTATGATTCACAGACTCGTAGACACCTGACGGAAAAAAATCTACTATCGATTTTAACCACATACCAGTTAGAATTTCTTGTCTTTTTGTCTCTGTTTTCATAACAATTTTAGGTAACTCACCTTGAAGATAACATATTCTCGGCAATTTAAATATTTGCACGATATCTTTACCATTCAGCTAGTCATCATTTTGTTTATCAAAGAAATTATACACTTGCTTGGGAAATTCTGGATCTGGATCACCATTGAACATGAGAACAAGCCGATTTTCTTATACACTTTCCCAGGTCCGTAAATGAAGAAATAAGCGTGCAAATTGAATCTTCGCAAGAGCAACTGCCCAACGCCCTTGTGAATGAATTTCTTGCGGCAATTGTGTTGCAAATGCGTGATTGTATTGTCGGAATAATATTCCATACTACTATCACTTTCCTTCCACCCTCACACCTCCACTCCATACAGAAGCACACTCATCACTAGCGAATCGAAGATTTTCATTCTCCGTCCAAAATCATCTGCGAATATCTTCATTCTCAACCCCCATATCTGCCTCATCACCACATTTGCCCTCCTCACTCTCTCTTTTATGTGACTATCCACTCCCCCATTCCTCCAAAACACGAAGCCCAAGTACACAAACTCTTTCACCTCCTGCACATCCTTTCCCTCCCACTTCCACTCCCATCCCTTATCCCTTTCCCCTCCTTTTCTGAACACCATAACCTTGGAGTTTTCCGCATTCAGCTGTAACCCCTTCTTATCCAGGTATCTTCTCAACCTCTTCATCATCTCCTTTAAGGCCTCCTCGCAATTTGCTAGGACGCTATGTCATCTGCTCCTACCACCCTGGCCTCCAGCTCACTTTCCATATCCAAAATTAAAATCGCAAAAAGCGTTGTGCTAAGTGAACACCCTAGCCTTAACCCCCTATCCATCCAGAATCCCTCTGAAATCCCCTCCTCTCCTCTTACCTTGTCTTTGGTCTCTTCATATATCTCCCTTACCCTTTCAATTAGGCCTCTCTGTACTCCCCTATCCTCCATCGTCTCCCACAACCTCCCCCTATCCACCGACTGAAACGCGCCCTTGAGAGCCACAAAAAACGCGTACACTCTCGTCCCCTTCTTCGCTAATTCTCTATCCACCACGTGCAGCAGAACGTAGATATTGTCGATAGTACTATCGACAATATCTACGTTCTGCTGCACGTGGTGGCCCGCCCTGAATCTCACCTAAGTCTCTGGCAATATTCCTTTCCCCTCGACATCCTTCCGCAGTATCTCTGCCACCATCATCGCGTATACTTTATACGCCGTATTGATTAGCATCATCCCTCTATAATTTTCCTGTCTATCTCTATCCCCTTTCTTATACAGTGGCACTATTAACCCTTCTATCCAACCTCCTGGGAATCCCTCGCCCCTCCGTGCTCTCTTCACAACCTCCTTCAGCCTGTCCCTAACCTCGTGTGTACTAAACAGCCATGCTTTGTTCTCTACCGCATCCAGCCCTGCTGCTTCTGACCATTTCAACTTCCTTATCTGCTTCTCTATCTCCTCGCCATTCATCTTCTCCATCTCTGCCTCCCCCCTTATTTCACTTCTTCCATCCGTCTTCCTTGAATCTGAGCCCTGGAAGGATTCTTTAAAAAATTCCCTCCACTCCTCACTCCCTATCTTCTCGCTGACCCCCACCCTACGCTTCCTAAACATATTTATTATTTTCCAGACATCCCTCTCTGTCTTAACATTTGCTAACTTCTTTTCCAGATCTTTCTCCTTTTCCTGTTCTTTCTTCTTACACATCAATCTAAACCCCTCCCTCATTTTTACGTCCTCCTCCCTTCTCGCATTACCCTCTTTCCACTTCTTGTACCTCCTCTTTACCTTTCTTCTATATTTTTACATTCCCTATCCCACCACAACTTCGCCAGTCCTATTTTCTTTTTTCTAAATACCTTCTTTTGCACACGCCCTCTCACCTTCTCTTTCAGATCCTCCCATAAATCTTCCACCGACTCCCCTTCAAAGCTTACCTTTCCTAGCTGCTCCTGATACTTCTCTATCGCCTCCCTCGTCTAGTTCACCCTCTCACCTATCGGGACTTCTTTCCCGCCTTGTCTTCCGTCTCCTTCTATCCTCGCGTATTCATAACCACATAGTCTATCACCGATAACCTCACCTTACTTACATATGTGTATTCTCCCTCTTTGTCCCCAGTTGCCATACCATTCGCCACCGCCCTCCCTCTATCCTCCATCCAGTCCCTTAGACTCTCCCCCTCCTTATTTATTATCTTGTCCTTCGATTTCCTTTCAAAGCTCTCCCCTTCCCTGTAAGGTCCCCCTTTGCTAACATCCTCGCATTAAATTCCCTACTCAGTACCACCATACCCTCCTCTCTTTCGCTCAGCAGGTCTTCCACCCTTTCTTGATTTCTTTCCATCCCATCCTTATTGTACACTGTCACAAACTTACACGTTATCCCTCCTAATTTCATTTCCCTTATTTGCACTCCCTCCCCCTCTTCCTCTCCTTGAACTTTTCCCTCTAATACATCTCTAACCCCGGTTATAATTCCGCCACTGGCCCTTCATTTCTTCTTCACTCTGACCTTTCACGTCTCTACCAGTTCCACAACATCAAATTCCTGGATATACCCCCAGAACTCTTCGTGCTTCTTCTTTACCCCTGCTACGTTCCAGTACAACACCTTCACCACTCCTCTACCCTGCATTACCTTCGCCAATCTCCCGTCTCTCCTCTCCCTCCTAGCCCTGTCGTACAGCATTCTCTGCACATCCCTTTTCTTTCTCGTCAAATCGTCATCGGTGAAAACTCCCTCATCCTGTATCCTGTTCTTATTTCGCATTACCCCCAACTTGTCTTCCCAGCTCTCCAACTCCACAACCACCCCTTTCTTCTTCTTCCTCCCCTCCAATTTATTTCTCCCTACCCTGCCGTTAACCCACCCTATGTTCTGTAGCAGCTGTTCCACGCCCTCCCTTTCTTATCCACTCTTTAGCTTCAACCCTCTCATCACGATATTATTTCTCCTGTCTGCCTTTTCTTTCATCTCCATTCTCAACTCCATTGCCCTTATCCTTTCCCTATCTGCCCTCTCCTCCTTTTCATTCCTACGTTCTCCTACTTTATCTTCTGTCATATTCTCTACCCTCTCTCAAATACCTTTAATCTCACTCCCCTCATTCCCGTCTCTTACTTCCATTTCCGTCCTGTCCTCCACCTTCTCTAGTCTTTTTTCCATCAATTCCTTCCACAACCTGATCTTCTCTTCCATCTGTTTTATTTTAACTTCCTTCTCTTTCCTTTCCCTCTCTAACTCTTCTACAATCTATAGCAGCTCATACACCTCCTTTTCCCATCTCTCATCTCTGATTCTCAAGTCCTCCCTCATGCCTTCCATCTGCTGCTTAGTGCCCCTCACGTCCTCCCTTAGCCCCCTGATCACGCCTACCAGCCTCCCGAGAGCCTCCTTCTCTGCCATTCCCTTAATTTTTTGGGGGTTGACCTAGGTGTTCTAACGCATTTTTTAAAAGGACTCTTCAATTCGATTTTCTCCGGACCTCTCGGCTGTCTCTCTTCCTCTTCGAGAGATCCTCTCCGTCACTTGTGCTCGACTCTCTCTCCCTTACTTCTCGCTTCCTTCGTTCCCACCGTTCCGCCTTCTCCCTCACCCCGACGCGCTACTTGACCCCGAACCACGCGCTGTTGTCCGTCGTCACTCCCACGCCAAAAAACACTTTCTATCTCCCCAATTCACCGCACACAACTCTACTCACCTCCTGGGCTTCCACCCTCACACTCCACTCACACCTTCCACACAAATTCCGTAAAATCCTCTCACCACCTATCACCAAACACGTACTCACTTCCGCCACCAACATGAAAGTCCTATAGAATTCAGAGAACTGTTTTAAAAATGGTGTCATATTACATGCATTACTGAGGGAAATGTCACCTTTCGATATGAGCTGTGAAAGAAAGAGACCCCCGTTTCCTATGTGATATTTTATAGGTATTAAGGAATTTAATATAAAATCAATCGTATCAAGTTACATAGAATTCAGAGAATTATTTTCAAAATGGTGTCATTTTACATGTATTTCTGAGAAAATGACGCAATGTCACATACTTTTTATACAAGTTCGAACAAGTTTCGCTTGTACACGTCACGCAAATCGCGGAAGTAGATGATATGCGTCTCATATTCAAGCCCGTCATCTCTTTAACCAATGCCGCTTATGTGATATTATAACTGACCAGGAATTTTTAACAAAACAAAGGTGTCATATGACATTACAGTCATAAGGAAAGAACCGTTTTTATCATGTACCATTCTGACAAATTATGATTAATACCTTGAAGAATGTATAAACAATAACAATATCGGATATATATTAATCCTGCACAGCCATTATACAGAAGTCACTTTAGACGGTAAAAATGAAAAAGCTCAGAACCCGACGGCTTTCCACCGATTTTGATGAAACCTTTGGGATTATATTGATAAATACGTCTTGTAAAATTTCAAACAAAAAAATCTGTACACTAATTTGAAAATCCATGTTTTTTTCAAAATTTCCAAACATCGATGAAAAACTTGAATAAATTATGCTGTAAAAAAATCAATGTGGTGGACCACAAGTTTTTAAGATTTATAAACTTTGAAAAAAAAATCAATTATTAATATTCTGCATGCATATTCCTAAAGGTATAAGGAATTGATTTAAAAAATAATGTTCACTTCGGATGAAGGGTGAAAATGCCCCTAATTCGTGAAAGACATTCCAAAAAAATGGGTTTTGACGATTATATTGGAAAAGGTGCATTGGCAAGAAATGAATTTTTACAGACAACTTGTACAAAGAATATGCATACAATATCATAGTATTCACTTTTCCTTTGTCAATCATATTTTCGGAGATATTCACCCTAGCAGTAGGGGGTCCGTTGTGTCTCGCGAATCGTACGCTCCTTTCGTAGCACATATATCCACCGAGAAAAAGATTTGATGAATGAACAAAATTTTGCTTGAATCAACTTCAAAATATGGTTATTATATGGATGACAAAATATTTTGTGGTCCCAAGAAAAATGGTTGGTTAGTAAAATTTGGTTAATTATACAATATTTTTTGGTTGATACAAGCAAATATTTTTGTTGCTCCAAGTAAAGCTTTTAATTAATTCGAGCAAATATTTTGCTCGATCCAAGAGAATATTTTAATTAATTCAAATAAGTGTTTTTTCTGGTCTAAGGAAAGAGTTTGATTTATTCATTCAAAACTTGTATTTTATTTTATTATAAGCGACCTAGCTCAATGTACTCTTCAAATTTGAAATAGCGCATTTGATTATTTAAATTTTTTAAATGTGGATCACTAGGAAATAGTCAAATTCACTATTTTGATTGAATTAGTGGTTTCACGGTTTAACTGATTCAATTAGAAAATTTTATTAATCCGAAAAGTGGATTCGACTAATCATTTTTCACTAATTGAGTGCTAGTGCAAATTGCACTATGGCAATAGTTAATTTCACTAATTGAAATAGTGGAAGAAAGTGATTTCACTATTTTCATAGTGAAATAGCTTCTACTAATTCAAATAGTGAAATTTTCACTATTTCAGATTCAGAGAGCACATTGTAAATGGCTTACCATGGAATTGTATCATCATGTGTGAATTATTTAGTAGTTTTCAAAATACTAAATATCACTTGACTAGAAAAATCCATGGCAAACCATTTGCAATGTAAATTGTGCTGGATGCTTTGTTCGATTGATTCAAAAATCTTTCTGTTTTTTTAAATCAAAAACATAATCACGAAATCGTAGACACACAAAAATTCAATTAGTAATTTTACGTATTTTTCACTCAATCACTTAATCCCAATCGATTCCGTTTCCGCATTTATTTTGATAACGTTCACCGAGATGCCAACATTCTTATGTTTTTTTCGTGACGCTACAAACTCTCGAAAGTGGCTGTCATGCTGAATTAGCTTACGCCATCATACCAAGTTCGCAAGCGACCGTCACTTTTAAGATGCTTTCAACAAAATATTTTGGTTGAATCAAACAAATATTTTTCTTAATTCTAGCAAAATTCTCTCTTAGATTATTTGGTAGATCCGACTGAAAAATTGTGTAAAATCAATAAAATATTTGTTTAAATCAGCAAAGCGATTCAACCAAAAACTTTGATTAATTGAACCAAACGAATTTGGTCAACTAAACGGAAATTTTTTTCATTTGGCCAAAATATTATCTGAGATCAACCAAATGCAGCCAACAAAACGATTCAGTAGAATGAAGAACATTTTTTTTTGGAGTGTCACAATAGGCTCGTTTCTGGAGACTCACGTACATTGAAATTCATGTACAGTGTGCATTTAAATTCAAAGGCGATAATTGTGTTGTGAAAATGATATAATTCACCTAGGATTTCCCTTTGCTCATTTTTTTTAACCTTGCAGGTGAAATATTTTTCCTGAAATCCTTCGAAAGGTCTAAAACTAAATACATATGAAGTAACTTATAGGTTAGGTCGAGATTTTGAATTCTATCTATATCATTCTGTAGAATTCATCATTTGAAATATCTGTGTATTATAATATGGCAAAAGCTACACAATTTATGTATGCGAGTAAACTAAAAACACTGTTCTAACATATAAACATAGAATAAAGTGGATTTTCATAAATAAATTTGCATTTCCAAATTTAAGCGTATGCATAGATTTGTAGAAAGTATGGGAGATTCAGTGCTTAAGGCCATGTTATACATGAGTCACGTGACGTAAATTATCGATATTTTTTTGCAACAACTCACGACCACGCCGAAAGAGATATCGAGTTGAAATTTTCGGAAAAGCCTCAGGAAACAATAATCTACGTTTGTATACAACATTTGGCTCAAAATTAAAAAAAAAATTTGTTGGAAGAAATTAAAACCGGAGCAATATCGGCATTTTTTGTGCAACAACTCATGCCCACACAGAATGAAACATCGAGCTAAAACTTTCGGGAAAGCATCAGGAAATAGTCATCTGCGTTTGTATACAACATTTGGCTCGAAATCTTGAAGAAAAAAATGTAATAAATAGAGAAATTATATTCTTCCTTACCGACCGAGAAGAAAATAAGTCATCTCTGGTTAAACTTCTGCCATAATGCCCAAATGTTCCGGTCGATATTTGTTATTCCCATAATAACTTTTCTTTCTTCCCCAACTCTATTCTTTACCACACACTATCTTTTTATATTTATTAATATTTTCCCAAATTTTTTCCGCTTTTTTTTAAATTTTATTTTTAAATATGGGAAAAAATATCGATCTCAGGACTCGCTAGGTCACGTGACTAATGTATAACATGGTTTTAAGGGGATTTATCAACGTTATAAATCGGAATTCCAGTTTCCGGCCGCGCGGTTGAATATTTTGGTCTGATATTTTGCATACCTCATCTAAATAATATTCTCTTTTCGGGTAAAGAGCTGGTTTTTTGAAAAAATGTTTATATTTAAAATTATAAACAAAAAGAAAAGAAGAATAGAGAAAAAATTCAGTGACACTCAGTACTAGCTGAGTTTGTATTTTCGATGCCTGTGCCTCGAACATCGTACGAGACAGACGCCCCGTCGCCCGAGTGGAGAGACTCGAGCGCGCAGACTTACCGGAACGAATCACCCTCCTCATTGTTATAAGATGCAGGCCGGTTCAAAAAACTGAAATTATGAAAGCATTGCGTGATTTAATTTTAATTAGCCGAAATAGTTTATTCATATAATTTCAAGAAAGTGGAAAAAAGATTCATGAAAATAGGTTAATATTTTCCCCAATAATGGAAATGTTGAAGTGGTTACGGTAGCATTTCGTTCCGAAGGTATACACTCTACACTCTCTACAGCCTTCAATTTTGCCCCAATCCGCAATCAGTTTTTTTTTACATTGAAGAGCAATAAATTTCCAAGAGCACCTCAGTGAGAGATTCTTGCATTTTCATTTTTTTATGTATTATATGTTTACTCGAAGTATGAGAAAATCGACATTTTTCATTTTCTATTCTTCAATAGCGGTTTGCATGCAATGAAAATCATCTTAAATGGACGCAAGAGTACTCCCAGAATGCAGATAATTCGATTATTGTCATTAATTAATTTTGTCATCAATTGTTATAAAAAATGACATTAACAAACAGCCACATAGTGTAATGTACGTTTGTTGGAAAGATTTTCTTTCCGGATGAGTATACTTTAAGTTACAGTGAGAGTGACTGTTAGTCACAATGTTTAACTATATTGTATTTTTCATTGAAAAAATGTGTGAGTGATTGTCAGTCACAATTTCCAGAAAACATTATACACAATTTTTTGGGAAAATTGTGGAATTTGCGCTTTTTCAATTTCGGATAGAATAATAATAGAACTAGGATTAAGATTACAATTATATAAGAAAATATACCCTATATATATATATATATATATTTATTTATTACATATATTATTATATAAATTTATATATATATATATATATATATATATGGGTCATTCCATGTCAGATTTACAATCAACATTTTGATTCACTTGAAATTTTTTTTCCTCATTCTAGAAAGGAAAAAAAATGACACGTATTTTTTTTGTTCAATATGATATGTAAATTTTCTAAGTTATTGATTTTTCTATTTTTTAGGTGCAAAAAATGTTTTTTTCAATACTGCTTCTAATATTCGACGAAAAGTATAGAATACATAAATAAAATATGCCATGGGATCTAATATTAAGTTCATGCTTTGACGAAAAATCAGAAACGGTATTTGGTACTTTCTATGCAACAATTAAGTAAACAAATGGAATTATCTCAAAAGGGACATGTTTGAATTGAATCATTTTTTGTGTAATTTGTTCGTTAAGTACACAGAACTATGTGTCAAAATTTGGGAGTGGACCGTTTAATACTTTTCGAGAAAAAAATTTTTTTGTATGA
>CAKNXH010042737.1:338-14790 GCA_932178445.1 Andricus quercusramuli
CCCCCCCCCCCCCCCAGTAACAGAAGTTTTGGTGGGACTGACGTTACAGCTTGACTCCACCATAAGACAAATCACTGCTTAATTCGGACATGATTTCGACTCGCAAAACAAATCTCGCGCATACAGGTGATAGTTGGGAGTACAATCTAAACATGAATAATACAAACAATAAAGTAGCCTCGGAATGTGTTGAAACTCGGATTGACCAAAGGCATGCACACGGTAAGCGTAAAGGTCTTGTTTCGGGCGATGAATGGAGACTGGGTGTTTGGAATGCTAGAGGAGTGAATGATCTTAAGATAAGAGAACTACGAGAAACTATGCACGTAAGGAAACTAGACATTCTTTGTGTACCTGAGACAAAGAAAAAGGGTTGCGAATTTAGAAAAATAGGAAATGGGGTGTTGAAAGGCGGTTGTGAAATATGGTCAGGAGTAGATAGCAAATCGCATCGTAGTCAAGGGGTCGGTTTAATTAGGAGTGAAAAAGCAAGTCATCATCTCATAGAGCATAATTTTGTATCACCCAGATTGCTGTGGGCTAGAATGAAGGTAGGAATCAGAAGATTATTTATCGTAGCGTGCTACGCACCAGTTGATAGCGATTCGAGGGAAGTTAAGGACGCCTTCTGGGACACTCTAAATGATACAATAAGTATTTGCGATCTAGGTGAAAGAATAATTCTGCTAGGAGATATGAACGGATGGGTCGGTGTTCAACGTCAGGATACAGATACAGAAAGGGTGCTAGGTAATTTTGGAGATCCAACAAGAAAAAATTATAACGGGGAAAAGCTAGTTAGTTTATGCTTAGAAAAGGGCCTATTTATTACAAATACTTGGTTTAGACATAAAATGATCCACATGTACACCTGGCGTAAAGGAAATAGCCACAGCATAATTGAGTTTGTTATTGCGGATGAAAGATTAAGAGAACTAGTTAAAGATACAAGAGTCATGAGGGGTTCCGAATGCAATTCTGATCATTACCTTTTAGTCTGCAAAATAAACTTAGGGCGGGGATGGAGAACAAAGAAAACGAAACAAACACGAATAAAAATTGAAAATTTACAGAGACAAGAAGTGCAAACAGAGTTTAAAAAGAGGTTAACTGAAAGCATAGATAGGGCAACGTGGGAAGCGCTTATAAGCAATAAAGATATAGAGGGCGCGTGGACTTTATTACGGGATGTCATTATCAAAACTGCGACCGAAGTATGTGGTACAGCGGTTGTAGGAAGAAAGTCTGGCGATGCGTGGTGGAACGATGAAATTGCGGCAGCCCAAAAAGAAAAGAAAGAAGCGCACAATAAAACGCTGAACATGACAGGTCTTAGCGATGAGGAGAGAACTAGACTTAAAAATGATTACAGACACAAAAATAGGAAAGTTAAACGACTAGTCAAAGAGAGTAAAGAGAAAATCAGAACAGAAGAAGAGAATAAAATAATAAACTACTTTGAAGGAATTATGAAACTATAATATAAACAGTTGAAGGAAAGTAAAAGTACAGAGTTTGCTAGCATGAGAAACAGCAAAGGCGAAATGCTATATGATATAGACGGAATAGTAGACGCTTTGAAAGAGTCTTTCAAAGAACTATTGGGAGGTGAAAATATCGGACAACAAAACTGCGACATAGAAGATAATGCATTAGAAAACCCAATTGAAAAAGTCTGTGTCACTGAGGTCAGAGATATAATTAAGAACTTGAAAAACGGTAAGGCTGCGGGTATAGACAATATTAGCGCTGAAATGCTTAAATACGGTGGCGAGTACATACCTCACAGGTTGTGCGAATTAATAAATTTATGTATCGAAACGGGAGAAGTCCCAGACGATTGGAGAAAAGCGATTATCGTACCAATATACAAAAGAAAAGGAGATAAAAGCAACTGCAGTCATTACAGAGGTATCAGCCTACTAAGTACCGTAAGTAAAATATACTCAAAAATACTTATCCGTAGGGTAATGCAAATTACAGAAGAGAAAATATGGGAAGTCCAAAGTGGATTTATGCCAGGAAGATCATGTACGGATCAGATATTTAGCCTAAGACAGGTCGCAGAAAAAAGTTTGAGAGTAGGAAGGAAAGTCTTCTGTGCATTTATCGATCTAGAAAAATCATTCGACACGGTAAATAGAAGTAAACTTTGGGAAGTCCTTAAAGAGTATGGAGTGAATGGAGGGTTCCTACAAGCAATAAAAACAATATATACAGGTAGTAAAGCGAGTGTAAGGGTAAATGGGAAAAAGAGTGAATGGTTCGATATTATGCAAGGCGTGAAACAAGGATGCGTTATGTCCTCGTGGCTTTTTATCATATTCATGGATAAGTGTCTTAGAACTGCCCTCTTCGACGAAAAAGGTGTAGATCTCGAAACCGTCAAGGTACGTGGGTTGGCTTTCGCGGATGACAAGATTGTTATGGCAGAATCAGCCGAAGATTTGCAAAGAATGTTGAATAAACTTAATACAAGCATGAAGAACATGGACCTCAAAATTAACGTGAATAAAACGAAAGTCATGGTGTTCGAGGGAAAAAGTGAGAAAACAATATGCAACATAGTTCTAAATGATGAGAAATTAGAACAAGTTGACAAGTACGTATATCTAGGTAGTCTATTCACTAACGACGGAAAAATAGATGGGGAATTAGATAGGCGCATGAATAAGGGTAAGCAGGTTATCGGTAGAGCAAGGTCCATCCTCACAAATAAAAACATATCAAAAAAAGCTAAAATGGCCATACATAACTCTATTTTCGTACCGACTGTACTATACGGTAGCGAGACATGGACCTGTCAAGAAAAAGACAGGAGTAAAATCAACGCGATCGGCATGAAACCTCTGCGCATAATATGCGGGAAAACACTGATGGACAAAGTACGAAACGATACAATCCTCGAAGAATGTGGTACAGGGGAGACACTAGTTGACATATGGGAAAGAAATCAGCTAAGGTGGTTCGGACATCTTGAAAGAATGAAAGATGAACGACTGACCAAGCAAGTGTATAAAGGTAAAGTAAATGGCAAAATGCCCAGAGGTAGACCGCCGAAAGAATGGTTAGAATCTGTGAATGAGACACTAATACGAAGAGACATAAGAAGCCATAGAAATACAAGAGCCTGCATGAAAAAATGCATGGACGTGAATGAAGCTAGAGTAGTATGCCAGGACAGAAATATGTGGCGACAAATAGTTAATAAACAGAGTGACAATAGAGTGAATGATGCCTGAAACAAAGACCTTGGATACTAATGGGCCCAGGTGGGGAACCATACATAATAATTTTGTGAGGCTCCTCACTTGGGGTGATCGCTAGAGAGATTGATCAGCAACCTGGGTCGGAGCAGTGTTGCGGAGTGAACGTGTAATTTATATAAATAACACGAGAACTCCAGATCAATCTAAAACATCTATACATAACACCTACATACCCATCCACCCTATACCCATATACCGATCAACCTCATACCTATATACCTATTTCACTACTTTCCAACCGAACAAGTCACGCATACCCCGGAAGGGAAAAGGCTTAATGGTAATGTTAATTATAATGGTATAATTAACATCAATTCAGTGAATTCCTCGAAGTCCGTGAATTCTTTGAATTCCGTGAATTCTTTGACCTCCGTGAATGCCGTGAATTTCTTGAGATACTTGAATTCCGTTATTTTCGCAAAAAGCTCTAATTTTCTTAAATTCCTCGAATTCCGTGAATTCCTTGAATTTTTTGAATTCCTTGAATTCCTCGAATTTTGTGAATTCCTTGAATTCCGTAAATTCCTTGAATTCCGTGAATTTTTTGAATCTCGTGAATTCCTTGAATTCCTTGAATTCCGTGAATTGCGAGAATTCCGTGAATTCCTCGAATTCCACGAATTTCTTGAATCCTGTGAACTCCGTGGATTCCGCAAATAACTTGAATATCGTGGATTTCCTTAATTCCGTGAGTTCTGCGAATTTCTTGAATTCCGTGCATTAGTTGAATTCTGTGAGTTGCTTCAATTCCGCGAGTTCCACGAATTCATTGAATTCCGTGAATGCCGTGAATATCTAGGATTCCGTAAATTCCTTGAATTCCGTTATTTGCTTGAATTTCGCGAATTCCTCGAATTCTGTGAATTCCTTGATTCCGTGAATTCCTCGAATTCCGTGAATTCCTCGAATACCGTCATTCCGTGCATTCCGTGAATTCCTTGCATCCCGCGCATTCCTCAAATTACTTGAATTCCTTGAAATCCATGAATTCCACAAATTACTTGAATTCCTTGAAATCCGTGAGTTCTTGGAATGACGTGATTCCTTGAATTTCCTGAATTACATGAATTCCGTAATTTTCTCAAAATGCGTTAATTTTCTTGAGTTCCTCGAATTTTGTGAATTTCTTGAATTCCTTGAATTTGGTGAATTCCTTGAATTCCTTGAATTCCTTGAATTCTGTGAATTCCTTGAATTCCGTGAATTCGTTGAATTCCGTGAATTCGTTGAATTCCGTGAATTCCTTGAATTCCGCGAATTTCTTGAATTCCGTGAACTCCGTGGATTCCGCAAATGGAGTTCTGCGAATTCCTTGAATTCCGTGCATTAGTTAGTGGCGGAAGTGAGAACGTGGTTAGTGTCAAGCGGTGAGAGGATTTACGGAATTTGTGTGATAGGTGTGAGTGGAGTTTGAGGGTGGAAGCCGAGGAGGTGAGTAGGGTTGTGTGGGGTGAATTGGGGAGAGAAAAAGTCATCTTGAGCGTAGGGGTGAGGTGGGATTTAAGTAAATTGGGAAAGTGAGATTAGGTTAGCAAGAAATCGGGGGAATTTGTGGTCAGGAGTCATGGGCCTTCGAGGGTCGAGGGTGGTGCTCGAAAATTTGTGGGGGTGTTAAGTGAGAGAAAGGGGTGTCTGCAAGGGCTGTGTGGAATTGAAAAAAAGGGAAATTTAGGGAAAATTTGGCGGCAATAGAGACAGCATCCTGCAGAGAGATCTGGCGGTTGAGAAGGGTACTGCATGGAGTGGTCCCAGTTACCGGCGGCAGAGCGGGAGGTGGGTAGTGAGTGTACGGGTAGTGAAGTTGACGGGGAGGAAATTTTCCACGTGCCAGGACGGCCAACAGCCCGTGGCTCGGTGTCTAGTGACGCGTCAGGGAGAGGGAGAGAGCAGATAGGGAAAGGTTGAGGGCAATGGAGCTGAGAATGGAGAGAAAAGAGAAGGCAGACAGGAGGAATAATATTGTGGTAAAAGGGTTGAAGCTAAAGAGCGGGGAAGAAAGAGAGGGTGTGGAAGCGCTGCTACAGAGCATAGAATGGGTTAAAGGCAGGGTAGGGAAAGTTAAGTTGGAGGGGAGAAAAGACAAGGAAGTGGCAGTTGTGGAGATGGAGAGCTGGGAAGAAAAGTTGGGGGTGATGCGAAATAAAAATAGGATAAAGGATAAGGCACTTTTCATCGATCACGATTTAACGAGAAAGGAAAGGGATGTGCAGAGAATGCTAAACGACAGGGCTAGAAGGGAGAAGAGTGAAGGGAGATCGGCGAAGGTAGGATATCGGAAAATAAAAATATACGAGAAAATGTGGGTGTGGGATGAGGAGAAAGATGTGTTGAAGGAAGTGCAGAGGAATTTGTTTCGTAGGCAGTAGGGGGGTGGGGGTGAGGCAGGGTAGAGGAGTAGTGAAGGTGCTGTATTGGAATGTAGCAGGGGTAAAGAAGAATGACGAGGAGTTCTGGCGTTATATCCAGGAATTCGACGTTGTGGGACTGGTAGAGACATGGGTAGAAAGAAAGTAATGGGATAGGATAGAGCCAAAGCTGCCAAGGGGGTATAGGTGGAGACTTCAGGAGGCGGTCAGAGTGAAGAAGAAAGGAAGGGCCAGTAGGGGAATTATACCTGGGGTAGAGATGGATTAGAGGAAAAAGTTCATGGAGAGGAAGAGGGGGAGGGAGTGCAAATGAGGGAAATAAAAATAGGAGGCATAACCTGTAAGTTTTTTACAGTGTACAATAAGGAGGGGATGGAAAGAATTCAAGAAAGGGTGGAAGACCTGCTGGGCGAAAGAGAGGAGAGTATGGTGATAGTGGTTGGTGATTTTAATGCGAGGATGGGGAGCGAAGGGGGACTTTACACGGAAGGGGAGAGCTTCGAAAGGAAATCGAAGGATATGATAATAAATAAGGAGGGGGAGATTCTAAGGGACTGAATGGAGGATAGAGGCTGGGCGGTGGTGAATGGTATGGCAACGGGGGACGAAGAAGGAGAATACACATACGTAAGTAAGGTGGGGGTATCATTGATAGATTATGTGGTTATGAATATGCAAGGATGGGAGGAGACGAAAAAATTCGCATTAGAGGGGAGGGTAGAATCAGACCATCAGCCATTGAGTCTATGGATAAGAGGTGAGGGTGGCGGAAGACAAGGCAGGGAAGAAGTCTCGATAGGGGGAGGGTGACCTGGACAAGGGAGGCGGTGGAGAAGTATCAAGAGGAGCTAGGAAAGGTACGCTTTGGAGGGGAGTCGGTGGAAGAGATATGGGAGGATCTGAAAGAGAAGGTGAAAGGGTGTGTGCTAAAGAAGGTGTTTAGAAAGGAGAAGAAAGGAATGGTGAAGCCGTGGTGGGATAGGGAATGTAAAAAGATGAAAAGGAAGGTGAAGAGGAAGTACAAGAAGTGGAAAGAGGGTAATGCGAGAAGGGAGGAGTACGTACAAATGAGGAAGGGGTTTAGAGTGATGTGTAAGAAGAAAGAACAGGAAAAGGAGAAAGAGCTGGAAGAGGAGTTAGCAAATGTTAAGACAGAGGGGAAGGTCTGGAAGATAATAAATAGGTTTAGGAAGCGGAGGACGGGGGGCACCGAGAAGATAGGAAGTGAGGAATGGAGGGAATTTTTTTAAGAATCATTCCAGGGCTCAGATTCAAGGAAGACGGATGGGGGAAGTAGAAGAACGGGGGAGGCAGAGATGGAGGAGTTAAATGACGAAGAGATAGAGAAGCAGATGAGGAAGTTGAAAAGGTCAAAAGCAGCAGGGTTGGATGAGGTGGAGAACGAAGAATGGCTGTTTAGTACACAAGAGGTTAGGGAGAGGCTGAAGGAGGTAGTGAAGAAAGTATGGAGGGGCGAGGGGTTCCCAGGAGGGTGGAGAGAAGGGTTAATAGTGCCACTGTATAAGAAAGGAGATACAGATAGGCAGGAATATTATAGAGGGATCACGCTAATGAATATGGCGTATAAAGTATACGCGATGGTGGTGGCAGAGAGACTGCGGAAGGATGTCGAGGGGAAAGGAATATTGCCGGAAACGCAGGCGGGATTTAGGGCTTGTAGGAGTAATATCGACAATATCTACGTTCTGCAGCACGTGGTGTATAGAGAATTAGCGAAAAAGGGGAAGAGAGTGTACGCGTTTTTTGTGGATCTCAAAGGCGCGTTTCCGTCGGTGGATAGGGGGAGGTTGTGGGAAGCGATGGAGGATAGGGGAGTAGAAAAAGGCCTCATTGTGAGGGTAAGGGAGATATATGAAGAGAAAGTAAGCTGGAGGCTGGGGTGGTAGGAGGAGTCAGGATAGGAGGGGTTAGAATTTGGTCACTAGCGTATGCAGATGACATAGTGTTGCTGGCAAACAGCGAGGAGGCCTTAAAGGAGATGATGAAGAGGTTGAGGAGATACCTGGATGAGAAGGGGTTAGAGTTGAATGCGGAAAAGTCCAAGGTTATGGTGTTCAGAAAAGGAGGGGGAAGGGATAAGGGAGGATAGTGGAAGTGGAAGGGAAATGAGGTGCAGGAGGTGAAAGAGTTTGTGTACTTAGGCTTCGTGTTTCGGAGGAATGGGGGAGTGGATGGTCACATAAAAGAGAGAGTGAGGAGAGCAAATGTGGTGATGAGGCAGGTGTGGGGGTTGGAAAAGAAGCTATTCGAAGATGATTTTGGACGGAGAATGAAGCTGTTTGATTCGCTAGTGATGAGTGTGCTATTGTATGGAGTGAGGTGTGGGGGTGGAAGGAATGTGAAGAGGTAAATAGAACGCAGGAGAGGTATGTACAGTGGACACTGGGGTTGGCAAGGAACACGCCTAAGTATATTGTCAGGAGGGAGACGGGGAGAACAAGTGTAGGGATTCTATCAGGGAGCAGGGCGAGTAAATATGAGGAGAAATTTTGAAAGAGGGGGGAAGTAGGCTGGTTAGGGAGTGTTGGTGGGAGGAGGAGAACAGAAGAGGGGGTGGGGAGATGGAGGCTGAGAGGGAAAGGTATTTTAGAATGAATGGACTGCAGATGGATGAAGTGAGAAGGATGCACGAGAAAGGAAGGAAGGTTTATGACTTGGTTAAGCAAAATGGCATGGAGAGAAAGAAGACAGAGGGGGAAGAGAGAATTAGAGAGTCAAGGTTTAACGGGAACTATGTGTGGATTATGCCAAGGACAAGAGCGCAATATTTATGTGTGAAAGGAGAGAAAGGAAGTCAGGAACTTATAGCGAGGATGAGGTGTGCGTGTATGGAGGGTTTCAATAGGTTCTGGCTCCCTCGGGAGAAGAGGATATGTGAACTGTGTGGAAAGGGGGATGCAAGAGTGGAGCACTGGTTGGAGGAGTGCGTGGAGGTGGAAAGAAGTGAGATAAGCATGGAGGCACTGTTGCATGAAAAGGGGGGGAAAAGGGCAGTAGCATGGGTGAAGGGAGTGTTGGGTAAGATGAAGATGAAGAGAACGAAGGAGGAAGAGGAATGGAGACGAAAAGATTGTAAATAGAAGAGAAAGTAGATATAAGTAACATGTAAATATTGTGAATAGTAGATAAGTAGTAGGTATTAGAGCGAAAACAGAGGTTGGCAAGCGAGGCAATGCGAAAAAGTAGGGACATGCGAGCGAGGCGAGGCGTAGTGAGGAAGGCAAGGCGATAAAAGCGTGCGACTTAGAGATAAGGAATGGATGAATGTTAGTCTTTAAGGGTTAGTTTTAAGAAAATTCTGTAAAAATGGAAGTGTAAGTAAGTCAATTTTTTAAGGTCAGCAGGCTGAAGAATAAACGTTTATCTATCTGTGAGTTGCTTCAATTCCGCGAGTTCCACGAATTTATTGAATTCCGTGAATGCCTCGAATATTTTGGATTCTGTGAATTCCTTGAATTCCGTGATTTGTTTGAATTTCGCGAATTCCTGGAATCCCATGAATTCCTTGAATTCCGTGAATTCCTTGAATTCCTTGAATTCCTTGAATTCCGTGAATTCCTTGAATTCCGTGAATTTCTCGGATTCCGTGAATTCCTCGAATTTTGTGATTCCTTAAATTTTGTGAATTCCTTGAATTCAGTGAGTTCCTCTAAATCCGTGAATCCCTCGAAATCCGTGAATTCCTTGAATTCCGTGAATTATTATTTGACCTCCGTCAATGCCGTGAATTTCTTGAGTTACTTGAATTCCGTGATTTTCTCAAAAAGCTCTAATTTTCTTGAATTCCTCGAATTCCGTGATTTCCTCGAATTTCCTGAATTCCTTGAATTCCTTGAATTCTGTGAATTCCTTGAATTCCTTGAATTCCATGAATTTCTTGAATTTCGTGAATTCCTTCAATTCCGTGAATTCCAAAAATTCCTTGAATTCCGAGAATTGCGAGAATTTCGTGAACTCCGTGGATTCCGCAAATAACTTGAATATCGTGGATTTCCTTAATTCCGTAAGTTCTACGAATTCCTTGAATTCCGTGCATTAGTTGAATTCTGTGAGTTGCTTCAATTCCGCGAGTTCCACGAATTCATTGAATTCCGTGAATGCCGTGAATATCTTGGATTCCGTGAATTCCTTGAATTACGTGATTTGCTTGAATTTCGCGAATTCCTGGAATCCCATGAATTCCTTGAATTTCGTGAATTCCTCGAATTCAGTGGCTACAATAAAGCTTATCACATAGTAATATTGCAAATACATGGACCAATAACAGGGCTACCTTGTACAATTGCTGAGATAATTCTTAAATGGTATATTTTCAGACAGTCGAATTATATATGAGGGGCTGATAGCAAAAGCGTAGTAGAAAAATCGTCGGAGCAAAAGCGAGTTAAGAACGATGCGGGAAAAAGCGAGTTAAAAAGAAACAAGAATAACGAAGCTTGTATCGTATATTATAACATAACGATATGATAGTACGGTAGATTATATCATAGTCTATCATTGTATTACACTTTTATGTTATAATATACGATATAATCCTCGTTATTGTTGTTTCTTTTTGACTTGTTTTTGCCCGTATTGCTCTTAACTCGTTTTTGCTCCGACGATTTTTCTACTCCACTTTTGCTATCAGCCCCTCATATTAGGTAATTATAATTAATAACGACAATTTTTCTATTCAAAAATGCGAAAATATACTCCTTGAATATATAGCGTAGTTATGTTTTTTTCTATTGCGTAGTAGCGTTAATGTAGTCGCTTACAATTCTTATAAATGTGAAAACAGAATCGTTGAATAAGTCAGTGTATTTATATTTTTCCAGTAGGAGATTGAATTGAGTAGGTAATGAGAAGGCAGGAGAATTCATTTCCCAGTTAGAGTTTGGCATCGGAAGATAGAACAAGGTTTGCCCTCCTTGGGCATTCGCTCTAGTTTCGCGACCAGGTGCATTCAACGGCAGGAAAGAGAGGATGTATTGACACTCGATTAGATTATGTACTACCTTGAATAAAAATACTAAAGACGCGAATATTCTTCTTTTCTCAAGTGTCCACACATCAAATTTCCATACCAGTTGCTCATAGTCTGAACGTGGTGGCGGATAGTGACCGCTCCGCTTGTATTCCAAGAATTTAAGAAAACTCTTTTGACATTTTTCGATCGCAGTCACATATTTTTGATATTGTGGAGACCATGCAATGGAAGCATATTCAAGCTTCGATCGGACCAATGCACTGAATAAAATTTGAAACGGTTTGGTAGACTTGAAGTTCTTGCAAGTACGTAGGATAAAATCAAGGATTTTATTGGCACTAGATATCAGATTATTTATGTGGGGTAAAAGAGTAAGGCCTGTGTCAAATCTTACACCCAGATCACGTATTATAGATATCCTTTCTAGTATTTCACCAGCAATCTTGTAATCATATCTTATAAAATCAGTTTTTCTTGTGAATTTTATGATTTTACGTTTCGCTGTATTGAGATCAAATGAGTTATCAATAAAACAGATTTGGAGATGCTGAAGGTTTTTTTGCAAATGTTCACAGTCTTGGGTAACAGATATGGCTAAGAAAATCTTGGTATCATCTGCATACAGTAGGTAGTAGATAATTGCACCAAACACTGTCCCTACATCGTTAAAATAGATTGGAAATAGTAAAGGCCCTAAATTGGAACCTTGCGGTACGCCAGATGAAGGGAAAAATGGTGCTGAGTCATTTCCTCCGTAATGAACGAAACTCTTTCTATTTAAGATGTAAGACTGTATAATTGCAATGATATTATCAGGTATATCCAATTTCTGTAATTTGTAAAGTAGTATCCCATGATCAACAAGGTCAAATGCCTTAGAAAGATCAGTGTATATTGCATCCACCTTACCAAATTGATTGAGCTTTGAACAGCTAATCTGAAGAAAAGTGATAAGATTGGTTACGGTGGATTCTTTTGGTAGGAAACCATGTTGGGCAGAGGATACAACTGGTCTAAAGGCTCCCCAAATAATATTGTACGCACAAATTTCAAAGACTTTAGACGACTTATTTAAAATAGAAATAGGCCTGTAGTTAAGAATATCAGCTCTGTCCCCTTTTTTATGAACTGGGCATACCCTTGTGACCTTCTATTGTGTTGGAAATTTCCGCCTGGAGATTGCTAAATTAAATATAATGGTGTACGGAACTACTTTTGTTTAATATTAAGACCCCTAATTATATCAGACATATACCAGCAGGGATATTTATTATTTTTTGTTTGTACGTATAGCGGGATATGCTCTTCAAACAATTTATAAATGATTTCATAAAATATGTCACAAGCCTGGTCAGAGGTGTCACATCTTGACAGCATAGACCAATCAGTGTACGATAATGATTCATATAACGCAGAGAAATTACATTTTTTAAAGTTAAAGTTGCACGAATTTGCAATTCATCAAAAAATTGCAATCACGAACTCCTTATTTGGATAACTCAAAATAGATCATCAGCGATGGATGATATTTGTCTTCCGCCAAAATGGGATTTAACCATTTCGCAAGTTTTGAATTAAGCTAGAGGAGATAAGATCCAGACATCTGGAATTACAATTTTCAATGTTGTCGAATTGTTGCAAACTGAAAAAGTCCATTAAGGGCATTACCGCAATCTTGAATTCCGTCAATTTCTTAAATTCTGAAATTCCTCTGACCAGGCTTGTGACATATTTTATGAAATCCTTTAAAAATTGTTTGAAGAGCATATACCGCTATACGCACACAGAAAAACATCCCTGCTGGTATACGTCTGATATAATTTTCATACAATGTTCGTTATTCTTGTTTCTTTTTAACTCGCTTTTGCCCGCATCGTTCCTAACTCGCTTTTGCTCCGACGATTTTTCTACTCCGCTTTTGCTATCAGCCCCTCATATATAATTTGACTGTTTGAAAATATACCATGAAAGAATTATCCCAGCAATTGTACAAGGTAGCCCTGTTATTGGTCCATGTATTTCCAATATTACTATGTGATAAGCTTTATTGTAGCCACTGACTTTTAGGCTTATGATTTTTTCGAAATTAAAAATTAAAAAAATTAAAATAAATCAAGAAATTCACGGAATTCAAGGAATTCACGTAATTCAAGGAATTCCAGTAATTTTAGGAATGCGCGGAATTCACGGATTGCATGGAATCACGGAATTCAAGGAATTCACGGAATTCAAGCAATTCGCGAAATCCAAGCAAATCACGGAATTCCAGGAATTCACGGAATCCAAGATATTCACAGCATTCACGGAATTCAATGAATTCGTGGAAATCGCGGAATTCAAGAATCTCAAAGAATTTAAGAAATTCACGGAATTCAAGAAATCGGCAACATTCAAGAAATTCAAAAAATTCATGGAATTCGCTGAACTCACGGAATTAAGGAAATCCACGATATTCAAGTCATTTGCGGAATCCACGGTGTTCACGGAATTCAAGAAATTCGCGAAATTCAAGGAATTCACCGAATTCAAGGAATTCGCCGAATTCAAGGAATTCGCTGAATTCAGGAAATTCAAGGAATTCACGGAATTCCAAGAATTCAAGAAAATTAACGGATTTTGAGAAAATTACGGAATTCAAGTAATTCAAGAAATTCACGGCATTCACGCAGGTCAAAGAATTCACGGAATTCAAGGAATTCACGGATTTCGAGGAATTCACGGATTTCGAGGAATTCACTGAAATTCAAGGAATTTGCGGAATTTAAGGTATTGACGGAATTCAAGAAATTTACAGAATTCAAGGAATTCGAAGAATTCACGGAATTCAAACATTTCGAGGAATTCACTGAATTCAAGGAATTTGCGGAATTTACAGAATACGAGAAATTCACGGAATTCAGGAAATCCACGATATTTAAGTCATTTGCGAAATCCAAGGAGTGCACGGAATTCCAGAAATTGGCGGAATTCAAGGAATTCATGCAAATCAAGGAATTCATGGAATTCAAGTAATTCATGGGATTCAAGGAATTCATGGAATTCAAGGAATTCACCAAATTCAAGGAATTCACAAAATTCAAGGAATTCACCGAATTCAAGGAATTCACCGAATTAGCGGAATTCGCGGAATTCAGGAAATTCAAGGAATTCACATGATTAAAAAAATTCATGGAATTCACATAATTCACAAAATGCATGGAATTCAAGACATTCGCGGGATTGAAAGAATTCGCGATATTCAAGTAATGCACGGAATTCACGGAGGTCAAAGAATTCTCGGAATTGAAGGAATTCACTGATTTTGAGGGATTCACTGAATTCACGGAATTTAGGCAATTCACGAAAATCGAGGAAGTGAGGAAATTCAACAAATTCAAGAAATGCAAGAAATCCATGAAACTCAAGGAATTCCGCAAGGAGTTCCTTGAATTCCGCGAATTCTTCTAATCCCACGAATTCCTTGAATTTCGTGTATTTCTTGAATTTCCTGAATTTGGCGAATTTCTGGAATTCGGTGAATTTCTTGAATTCCTTGAATTCAGTGAATGCTTTGAATTCGGTGAATTCCTTGAATTCCGTGAATTCCTTGAATTCCGTGAATTCCTTGAATTCGGTGAATTCCTTGAATTCCGTGAATTCCTTGGATTCCGTGAATTCCTTGAATTCCGTGAATTCCTTGAATTCGGTGAATACCTTGAATTCCGTGAATTCCGCGAATTCCTCAAATTCCTTGAATTCCGCGAATTTCTTGAATTCCGTGAATTCCGCGAATTCCTTGAATTCCGCGAATTTCTTGAATTCGTGAACTCCTTGGATTCCACAAA